>JAJOZX010000919.1:290000-535000 GCA_023014485.1 Bathynomus jamesi | reverse complement strand
GATATTAAATCTTAATAATGTTGACGTGGGCGTTGATCATTCTTTTCATTCTTAAATGCTCTCTCTCTCTCTCTCCTCTCTCTCTCTCTCTCTATATATATATATATATATATGTGTGTGTGTGTGTGTGTGTGTGTGTGTGTGTCCTGAAAATACGGAAAAAATGCTACTGTCAATCTCCCGACGAACCCAAAGGACAATGGACAAAGTTTAAAGGACAATAGGAATAACAATAAGAACATAAAAACCGAACAAAATTTTTTTCAACATCGCAGACACGATACGGCTGCTAAATGTCATACAACGCATGCAGTTGACACAGCTGGAAACCCCCTAGCCAAACCGCTTCCGGGCAAGCTTTCAGAACAGGTGGCGGAAACGGATCTCTCTCCGAGAACCATAGGGCAACGAAACAAGCGAAACCGAAGGAAAACGAACTTGAAATGCACAAGGGGCAACGAAAAAAAAAGAAAATAAATAATGGCCTGGCTAATATTCAAGGAATAAAACCAAACCAATCACTCAACAAAGTTTTGTACCAGGAAGGATTTATGGACGAAACGAGAGCGGACATCGCATGCCTTACAAAAACTCATGTTAAGGATTGCCAAGGAAATTGTGAATACTGCGAACATTGTATTGATAAGAAAGAGATAAATATAGAGGGTTTCAACTTGCTAAGAGCTGATAGAACAGCGAGACGTAAAGGAGGCTGTGCTGTATACAGGGTGTTTCAGGAGGAAAGGTCAATACTTCGGGAGGTGATAGTATCGGTCATTGTGAGAAAAAAAGTTCATATGAACATGTGTCTAATTCTGAATGGTTACGGAGATAGAACTGTTTGAATCTGATGCACGCGCACTCTTCCTCTCCCTTCCCTCCCCTACAACATTGAACCATGTAAGCTGTAATGTAAGAATGTAACATAAGCCAATCGACAGCTGACTGTTGTGAGTGACATTGTTTGGTGTTTGAAGCAGTGTTAAGAATGCCACACACCTTCACACCTGCCGAATATGCAGATATGGTGTATGTCTACGGTTTTTGCGATGGAAGTGCAACAGCTGCTGTTGCAGAATACCGTCGACGGTTTCCGAACCGCAGAATTCCGGATCGAAGAGTGTTTACCAGGGTTTTCAACACATTGCGTGAGATTGGTACACTTCCCAGCGCTCATGTTTCATCTGAACGTGAAGGTCAACAAGATGTGGATGAAGTGGAAAACATTATTCAGTTGGTAGAGCGTAGTCCTACTACTAGCTCACGAAGAATTTCTACACGTCTCAGTGTACCACACACAAGAGTATGGCGAACATTACTGAGGAAGGCTTGCATCCATATCATGTACAGCGTGTACAACACCTTCAACCAGGAGACGGTGCCATGCGACTGGAATTTTCTCACTGGGTAAATGCTAATCGCCGATTGCTTCGATTAATACTGTTCACCGATGAAGCTACTTTCACCCGTGACGGTATCAACAACACTCGTAACTCTCATCGGTGGTCAGACGAAAATCCAAATGCCACTGTGGAAACAAATTTTCAACATCACTTCTCTGCCAATGTGTGATGGAGTATCATCGATGATCAGCTGATTGGCTCTGTTACTTTAGAGAATCGTCTTACAGGACAAAGTTACCTAGAATTTTTGCAAAATGAATTGACAAGACTATTGGAGGATGTTCCTTTGGCTACACGCGGTGATATGTACTTTCAGCATGACGGAACTCCTCCACATTTTATCCGTCGTGATCAATGTTCCCTCTAAGGTGTGCGCGTGTGCGCGCGCACACGCGTTGTGAAACCCGCGCACACAGCAAAATAAAATGCGCACAGGCTCAAGCTTATCATGAGTCACGACAGTAAATGAAGTAATTTCAAAAATATCCCGTCACACAAGGTCTGACCATTTGCATCAACATACTCTATAGTCGTTCTTTTAAGTATTAACCCCTTCCGCCCAACTTCGCCGACGTCCGCGCAATCGGGATGGGACGATCCATCGCCGCCAACTCAACTCCAGCCAACTCATCGCCGCCAACTCAACTCCATTTTTTCAAAAAATAAATTAAATTTATTTTTGAAGATTAGAGCTTTAAAAAATTAAAAATCGTTAGAAACTCTTTATTCTACGACGTTAAAAAAAGATTAAAAGGTTCAGATTTTAATTAGTGGTAATTGTAGGCAATCCCACGTAAATATTCTAATGGTGATCGTTACTCAAAGCTTAAAACTAGTTTTAATATACGGTCATCAGCATCACGATATTTTTTTAACTTTGAAGGTGGAGCATGACCTCCTACAAGTTGTTCGAGATACATATCTCGACTCTTCTGTATTTTGTATAAGGCATCTATAATGTTAATTGGTGAAGGTTAGGTTAGGTTGGGTTGGGTTAGGTTAGGTTGGGTTGGGTTAGGTTATATAAATAAAATATTATATAAATATAATTAGTTATGTTTTGAATGGTTGTTGCAAGTGTTTTTAATTTCCTTCAGTACCTATCATCGCACTAAAGAAAGATTAATAAATTATACAAAACATTATTTGGCAACGGTGCATTCGGCGATGAGTTGGCGGCGATGAGTTGGCGGCGATGAATCGGCGGCGATGAGTCGGCGGCGATGATTCGTACTAGACGCATGAATTACGCAATACGGATTTTTTTTTTACTCTATGTATTTGCATTGAATATAAACCTTCTCTTTCTTATTTTTGCATAAAAACGAATAGCAATTATCTCATAATTCATAAAAAATAAAATTATTTTTTATTTTATTCCTATTTTGTGAATGGACAAAATCATGTATTAATCTTGATAGTCTATTTTAAATTGCCAAATGCTAAAAATTGTTTTGAGAAATGATAACTAAAATAGTCATTTTCAATTAATTATTTTTATTTTATTTCTTTTTGTTTAATTTTATTTTACTATTTTTATTTTATTCATATTTTTAGAATGGATAAAATGTTTTTCTTTTTTAAGAATATATAATATTGTAACAGTTTTTTAATATCCATTTAATAGTATCGTAATGATCAAGCTATCACCTTATGGAATATTTTTAAGTATTTAATATTTATATATATTTTATTTTGAAGATAATAGCGCTCAGAAAGTTTGCACAATTTTTCATCATGAATCTAAATGTATGCACAACGAAAATTTCTTGCGCACACGGACTAAAAAAAATGAGAGGGAACATTGGTCGTGATGCAATACCTAAATCAAACTTTCCCTGGTCGATGGATCGGCCGCGGTGGTCCCATTCAATGGCCACCAAGGTCTCCAAACCTCTCTCCGTTAGATTATTGTGTGTGGGGGTGGATGAAAAGTCAAGGTTACAAAAGAAAGGTGGATACACGGGACGAATTGCTCGCGTGCATTTTGGATGCTGCTGCCCGCATAAAAGAACGTTAAGATCAACTCAGACGAGCAACACGCGATCTTCGCACACGAATTGCAAAGTGCATTGAGGTTGACGGTGGGATTTTCGAAAACGTATTGTAAACTGTAACAAATTTGTCATTTCTGTATCTGATACCATTCAAAATGCCAATGTTTAAACATTAAATGTTAGAAACAGTAATTGGTTTCTCTTTCTTGATTACCATTAACAATGCTTTCGTATTTGTAGATTCAAACAGCTCTATCTCCGTAACCATTCAGAATTAGACACATATTCATATGAACTTTTTTTCTCACAATGACCGATACTATCACCTCCCGAAGTATTGACCTTTCCTCCTGAAACACCCTGTATGTACATGAAGGTCATATGACAGAGACGGTAATAAGTAAATCAAACAACTTTGTGGAACTCCTAGCAGTGAAAATAGAAAAACTAAACTGATACTGATAGTCATCTATATACCTCCAAACACTCCAACCGAAAAATTCTCGGATGCCATTGATGATATCAGAAACCTAATAAAGGCCATAAACCTCCATCCTCCAATATAATGCTCTGCGGAGACTTTAATTTCCTATTTATAAAATACAAAAAGGTGGATAGGAATATATATGCATACACCAGGACAAGGGGGTCAAAAGAGAAGACCAGAAAGCAAGCAAAAATGTTGATGGCTCTCACAAACGAGTTTATGCTGACACAGGACATAACAGAAAATACCAGAAAAAATAACTGCCTAGATCTGGTATTCACGAATAACAAGACCTTCATTGCGGATATAAAAATAACCCCAAGTATTATCTCAGACCACAACTTAAAACGAGATATCAACAAATATGGCGACAACATTAAAAGACAATACACATATTGAAGAAAGAAGCAAATTTGGGGTCTTCAACTTATACTCCAAGACTATAAAATTGGGATACAATCAGATCACACATGGCCCAAATAGACTGGAGAACAGTTTTAGAGAATAAAACAACTGAAGAAATGCTAACAACCTTGGGAGAAAAGACGCTGAGAATTTTAGAAAATATGCTCCGAAATCACAGCCAAAGGGAAAGAGGAACTGGCTAGAGAGGCAGCGAAGAATATTCCGCAAGAGAAAGAAAGTAGCGGCGACATTAGCTAACTGCAGAGATAACAGTGCCAGGGAAGTAACACAAGAAAAACTGGAGAGCATCGATAAGGAAATACAAACCCTGATTAAGGGCCATACAGAGAGGGAGGAGGAAAAGGCGGTAGAAGCAATAAAGGAAAATCCAAAGTACTTCTATAGCTATGCGAAAAGGAAAACAAAAACACGTGCCACTATCGGGCCCTTAAGAAAGAGAAATGATGAACTAACCGACGATCTAAAAGAAATATCTGAAACATTGAGAGCCCAGTATGAATCAGTCTTCGGTACCTCAAAAAGTGACAAAGTGATACCTGACATAGATGCATTCTTTGAAGAGAAATTGCAAGGAGAGTGTATAACAGACTTTGATTTTAGCCTAGGAGAGCTATAGGACAAATGAAACCACATTCAGCTGCAGGTTTAAAAAGCTGCAGGTTCGAAACACAAAATCAGATAGCGATAAATAAAGCAAAAAGTGGTGGGACAGGTACTAAGAACGTTCAAAAGAAGGGACAAGACAGTAATGATTCCCCTGCTAAAAACATTGATTATACCAAAATTTGAATACTGCTCAGTCTTGACGTCCCAAAATAAAAAGGAAGAAACTAATGAATTACAAGAAACTCAGAGTCATTTCACAGTTAAGACTGATGGCTGCAAAGAACTCAATTACTGATAAAGACTACGTAAACTAAATCTGCACTCCCAGGAAAGAAGAAGACAGAGGTACACCATAATCTACATATGGAAAATGATCGAAAAACTAGTACCAAACCTCAAACTAAACCCAATTACCACCCAAACAACGCTGGAAAATAGGAAAGGTAGAATGTTTAGTGTTCCCAAATTAAAAGCTCGACAAGAGACCTCTTCAACACTGAAGGAAAATAGCTTTGTTGTTAGGGGGCCAAGACTTTTTAACCAGCTTCCAAAGAACCTCAGAAACGTTACAGGGGTCAAAGTTGAAGTCTTCAAGAGAAGACTAGATGCCTAGCTCAGGACGGTACCAGATGAGCCGGGTATACCTGGCTATGTGCGGTGGAGAGCGCAAGAGAGCAACTCGCTCCTCCACCAAGCCAGGCCTAGAGGCGGGGCTACCAGCTTGACCTTCATGTGAAGAGACCAACACATGGAACTTCAACGAGGTGTATATATATATATATATATATATATATAATGTTTAAAATATGTTTAAATCTTCAAATATTATATTATTTTACAGTAATTAACAAAATTATGTTTCAAACAATATTCGCTTCTTCACTTACAAAACATGCTCTACGCATGTTTAAACATGTTCATATAATGCTCAATTAAAATGCTCGGTCGCAACATGCTAAGGCATGTTTATACATTACAAACGAAAAAGGCGTCTAAAAAAACCGCAAGAATTTCTTTGCAGAATTTTAAAAAAAAGAGAAAAAAAATTAATTTGGAAAATAAATCCGTCCAAAATTAAAATTTGAACCGAAATAACTTACATATTTAATTGAGTTTTCACTGTTCAAAACCTGAAACTCGTCGGAGAAGCTCTCGATCGGATTAGAAGAGAATTTGGAAATTATTATAATGCTTCCTAGATCCTATTAAAGTCGATAGACTCCTCCTACAGGAGTGCCAAATTGGCTTTCGAGGCACCAACACAAAATTTCTTAGAACTGTTACCAGAAGTTGCTATGGAGAGGCGGTGCAAAGAGTAAAATCTAATCTTAGGTAGGCCCTCTTTATGACGTGATATTTCATCCTTGCCGGCTTTATATATATTGAGAGAGAGAGAGAGAGAGAGAGAGAGAGAGAGAGAGAGAGATATATATATATATATATATATAATATGCTTATGTAGTTTTTTCCTGAAACAAATCACTTAATTAAGTGTAATTGAAAACCTAAGAAAGACACAACGAAAATATACTTAAAACTCAATTAAAACCCACTTAAAACCAACCACAACACTCATAATTAATTTCAAGTCACAAGTTCAACATAAAATGGGTTAAAATATACACACGCGTACACACACACACTCAATATTGCGTGTATCCCTACAGATAGACGTGTACACACTTGTATACATACAGTACATACTGAAAACGAAAAACCAACAAGTATTTAAAAAAACGTACACACGTATACATTTACGTTTACATGTACGCATACCAAATTACACTCTGAATTCTAAGAAACTTAGCCTAATAATTCAGCCATATAATTCTATACACAACTCGCAAAATATTATTTTATTCTAATATTGTAATTCAAAATGTATTAAAATTATTCACATTTACACACATCCACCCACTACACTGATATGACATATTTAATCTTTTAGAGTGGCGTCACTGATATGACGCAATCTAAAAGATTGCGTCATATCAATGACTCATACCGAAGATCACGCGAATACAAGGAAAAGCGATGCAATAATAACAAACAATTTTGTCGGTAGGAAATTCTACCAATGGGCACTAACAGGTTAACGAAAAGAATGTTAATGATTAAATATTGGTTATAATTTGTAATGTCTTTTTTACAAAATTAATTATATATCAAAATGGCTTTTGAATAATTAACGAATTATTTGTCTCCTAAATTTTATATTGTTTAATATTACATGATATTTAAAGATATTATTTAATCATAACTATCTATGAAGGGATGTGTTATCTTTTAATTAATTTGAGAGCCCAGTAAGGCCTAAAGCATAAGGGTCACCAAATTAAATAAAAATAAATATTAAGTCCAATTAACAATCGTACGTTTGATGGTAAAACCATTCTTTGCGGTACTGCGTTATGCGGTTCCGGTTTGCGGTTTGCGGTAGTACCGCAGTACCGCAGTACCGCAAAATATGCCGCAAATGCCCAGCTCTGGCCGGTTATAATCCATCATTTTTGACAACAATTAAAACTAACGAAAATATCACGACTTAACCTAACCAATCGTCAAGGCGTACAGTTGACCTAACCGGGCATTCAATTAATCTCCTCCTACTTCTACTAGTTAGGTTAATTGAATGCCCGGTTAGGTCAACTGTACGCCTTGACGATTGGTTAGGTTAAGTCGTGATCTTTTCGTTAGTTTTAATTGTTGTCAAAAATGATGGACCCACAAGATCCAAAAGAAGTTAGAATGAATGGTTTCATTCACCGGATACGTATTACTCACAATTGTAGGTTTGCATTAAATACAGTATATGTTGGGACCCGGAAACGTAAGTAGTACCTAAAACTGTAGTAGCAGAGTAGATTTTCAGCTCAACGTGAGATGAACCACGGGTCGCTACATCATCTGAACCCAAAGGGAGGTCACTCATTCAACTACTGATCAGACCCATCGTCACTTAACCTCGTTGATATAACGGGTAGTGATGTTACGCATATGACCACAACTAACCACATCCTAGTAGCTAAACTGGAGTGTAACTGAAATGCTGAATTTTCCAAAGGGTAACATAAATCATGTATCTAAAAGCATTCATTCACTTCAATATTACTCTGCACACTTTTGGAATTATAATTTATTTGGTATTACTGTAAGGGCAGGATGAGAGTTGAAAGCAACTGTCTCCTTCAACAAATCCCTTAAATGAGGCGAAATGCTGCAGAAATATGAAGCACAGATCGATCCTGAACAGTTATTCACACCCAAATATACTGTATTTACTCGTATATACACTTTACATAGAAAGGAAGGGCCAAGGGCAAAGCCCGCAAAAATCCCCCTACCCCATAGAAAGAGAAGAGAGCCAAAATAAAAATCCAGAGTTTTTGAGTTGCCTGGACACTATGCGTTTGAAAGATTGAAGGTCATCGACAGGAAGAACGATGGATTAAGGAAGATTGTTCCAAAGTTGACAGGTTCAGTAGATGAAAGACTGATAATACCGATTAACCCTTGCATCAGATAGTTGGACAGAAAAGGAATGAGAATGTGTCGAAAGTCTGGTGCTGCAAGCCCTCCTTAAAGGAGAATACACGCAGCTTTCATCTATATATATATATAGATGAAAGCTGCAAGTAAACACAGTCTAACAGTATTCCTACCTGGCACACGAGAAAGTAGCGTTACCCTTGTCCTCACCCTTCTACCCGGGTGCAAAAGGTTGCCTGCTTCTGCAGGAGGTGCTCCTAACGAAAAAGCAATTTTGGAGAGCATCACTCTCAGCCAGAAGATACACGCCCCCAAGTAGTCCGCCATTGAAAAGCGAGACTATATACTTATAACTTAGTGTTTGTAGTGAATAATGATAACTAAAATGAAGGAACTAAACAATAAAAACTATTTATTTGGTAATACGTTTTACTGCTCCTTTATTTAATAAGATTCAATGGCAGATCGAGTAAGCCACGCCCACTTGAAACAATAGACCAATTAGATGGTAATTACTTCAATTCTCTGCTCTACACTGTCCACACTGGAACCGCAGACTATTTATATACCGGGTGGCGCAAAATAAACGTCCTCCACTTGAAATGTTGCCATTTCACTTGCACTTATTTCAGGGCGGTGAAATCTATAAAAGTAGTAATAAACATATCTAAGTTCCTTTCAGTAAAATTTTATTAAGACATCAGAAGCGGAAGTCAAGTTATAACCAAATTAGCGTTTAGAAATGAAACCTTCCAAGCATGAAAAGTAAGATATGAGCGGGTGCTGTCTGTCCTCTAATAAATCAGTTTGGAACGACGATCGCAAGCGTATCATTGAGCTCAGCCAGTGGGCGTTATGAATTAAAACAGTGTCGTTTGTTTACCTTAACTCTTCTGACCACGGTTTAGCTTCTTGCAAAAAAAATAAAATTAAGCTGTATGAAAATGATAGCAAAAAGTAATCTCGCTGTGATCAAGATATTGTTTTGAAGAAAGGAGACAACGCAGTAAAATTATAATCTCTGAGCACCCAGGAAAACACCGAATTGTAAAGTGTTAATCGTGCGATTCAGCGTCCGGAAAAAGCAGGCTCTGTTGCAATAAATAAAATGAATAGTGGATACCCACGAACAATTCAAACGCCACAAAATCGAGAGCAAGCTAAGGAACTAGTGTTGTCACGAGATCAACCAGGCACGCGTTTGTCCCAGAGAGCCATAGCACGTAAATTATATACTGTATATAGGAATTTTCAGACGCTCGTGTTTTTTTTATGCAGGAAGGAGCCAAAGGCGAATGTCCGCAAAAACACCCCCTCCATAGAGGAAGAAGAGAGCCAAAATCAAGGTCCAACGTTTTCGAGATGCCTGGACACTCTGCGTTTGAAAGATTGGAGGTCATAGAGATGGGGAAAGATGGATTGAGGAAGATTGTTCCAGAGCTGACGGGCTGAGTAGACAAAAGACTGAAAATACCTATTAACCCTCGCGTTAGAGAGTTGAACAGAAAAATAATGAGAATGTGTCGAAAGTCTGGTACTGCGTGCTCTCCTTAAAGGAGGAGGCATGCAGTTAGAGAGTTCAGAAGAGCAATGTCTGTTATAATAGCGATAGCAAAGAGAGAGTGGGACAACATTGTGGCAAAAAGAGAGGGATTGAAGACAGTCAGTAAGAGGTGGGGAATTGACGAGACGAAAAGCCTTTGATTTCACTCGGTCAAGTAGAACTGTGCGAGTTGAGTCCCCTCACACACGAGAAGCATACTCCATATACAGGACGAACTGAATAATAAGGACATCATCAGACTAAACACCTATCGGCGTTTACAAGCACATAGCATTACCCAAGCCATGAAATTGAGACGTTTGAGCAGATATCGCCCATTTTATCGGAGATTTTCTTGCGAAATAAAACTACGCACTTCCAAAATGGAAAAAAATTTTACTTTACAAGTTCGAACAAATCAACCAAACAACCGAACTTATTCCACATCCTCAAAATAATGTTTATCCACAACTGCTTTACCGTAAAAGATCACAAATTTCCTTAAAGATTATTGCTTCGTGTTGTTTCTTGGGAAAGGAAAACCGGATTATTTTTCATCAGTTCTCAAGATTTAATAAAAATGTGTAAAAAAATGTAAGAACACAGTATATTACAATGATGATTTCATTTTCGTACAGGACAGTCGCTCCTTCATTCACATCGTGCAATAATAAATCTCTCTGAAAATGGTCCTAAGTTCAACAGATATAATGAATGGCCTCCATATTCACCAAAAATGCCGACCGCCAGACACGGTTCAATACATTGCAGGATCTCCAACAACGCATCGAACAATGTTGACAGCAAATCTCGGAGGAGTATATCCAGCCGCCGTTCTTCAATGGGACCACTTTTCCATTAAAATGTAAATAAAGTTGGTATTGTTAAAGATATTACAATATCGGCCTAAACCTAATGCGCATATGCGTCGTAGGTCCAACTTCATCCACCGGAGGACAGGTAGCGCCTGCTCATATCTTACTTTTAATTCTTTCAGAACTTCATCTTTATAATGCTAATTTGGGGTTTTTAACTTGACTTCCACTTGTAATATCTTAATAATAATTTTAGGCAATAAACTTAAACATGCTTATTACCATTTTCATATATTTCACGCCCTGAAATAAATGCAAGCGGAATAATAGCTTTCTAAATAGAGGACATTAATATGCAACACCCGGCGGTATATTATATGCTAGAATTGTTACAACAAATACGGGAGATCACTATTTTCTAGCGAAATTGAGAATTTTTCGTTCGGAACTAATTTCTTTCTGGGTGAAATTGGAGCAATATTCTTTCTCGAACTGTTCATTAAGGCTCAAGTTTATCTTTTTTTCGGCAACTACATAATTACTTTTTTACTTAAATAGCTACCTTGTTAATTAACAAAAGGTTTTCGTGCTTAATTTTTAACTTTTGATTTGTTTTATTGGATTGTTCCACTATTCTTGTATTTTTTTGTCCTTTACTTTTAGAAAACGAGACCAGATATATTCTCTGTAATCTACAATGGTTTTTTATATGCTTACATGGGCATCATTATAATTTCATTCAAATTAAAAGTATACCGGCGAAAAAAACAAAATCAGGGAAATATTGAAAAAGCAACCAAAATTACTATTTTAAATATTTTCTTTTCAGCGAAAAACTTTAGAAAACAACTAATTAGTAACATTTGGTCCTTGATGAAATTTAATTTTCTCGGCGAGATTAATGCACAATACTCTTATTAATACACTCTACTTAATGCCACGGGAGTACTGTACTTCAACTGTACTGTATTTCAATACAGCCATACATCATACAAGAATTGTTACGTACATGATATTTGAATGCACTCAAAATTTGGTCCTTGAGAACAACTTTAAATAATGTAAACGTTTTGTCGAACTGTACTCTTGACAACCAAAGTACATATATTGTATTTCCATGATTTTATATACAGACAACTCGCAATTCAAATCGTCGCACATCCGCTTCTTTGCATTAACCCCCTCTATATATAACCTCCGAATCATCATACATCACCTCTGCATCATCGCACTCGCATTTTTCCGCCTTTTTGTTATTTTGAATGCTCATCGCATGTCTGGAGTATGATAACGGCTTGGCGTCCCGTGTGATACCTCACTCACCATCTTCCACCTTTCTCTGGACCCCAGATGTTAGTCCTTTGTCAGCTGTTGAACGTGTGGTGCGTGACTATTTTTCATCCTTTTCTAATCATTAATTCTGGCCTCAATACTAGTCATCCGCATTGTTCGTATGGCCGATGATGTAATTCCTAAGGAAGGTGTACATTCAGTGGTGGGCACGCGCAACAATTTTTGTAGCGCCGCAACCGCAACCGCAACTCTGCTGAAATAGTTGCGCCGCACGCGCAAGCGCAACCCTTTTCAAAAAGTTGCGCCGCAAGCGCAAGCGCAACCAAAAATGTTGCGCCGCAACTGCCCACCTTTGCATTTAATGTATATCTGCAGTGGTGGGCACGCGCAACAATTTTTGTAGCGCCGCAACCGCAACCGCAACTCTGCTGAAATAGTTGCGCCGCACGCGCAAGCGCAACCCTTTTCAAAAAGTTGCGCCGCAAGCGCAAGCGCAACCAAAAATGTTGCGCCGCAAGTTGCGCCGCAACCTTTTGCGGCGCACCTGCCCACCTTTGGGTGTACTTATGCTACCGTTGCGAAAAAGAAGTCGTGGACAAGATCCATAAAAGGTACCTCCATCGCATCGCATGTACATGTCAAGTCTTGAGGTAAGTTCAGTGTACAGTATTTTATATTATAAAGGACCTCCACATCATCGTACTTTTGCTTCGTCGTACACCTTGACCGCCCCATTAGTGCGACGATTCGCGAGTTGTCTGTATACATATATAGATACACAATTTATCGATAAATATATATCTATATATGTACAAGAATATATAAAATAATGGAAATGCAATAGATGTACTTTAGGTGCCAAGAGTACAATTAGACGAAGAATGTACTTTTGTGTGCTAGGAATATAGTTACACAAAAGTTTTACATGTACTACTTAAAGCAGTCCTCAAGGACCAAATTTTGAGTGTGTGCTATGTATATGACTATCTTTATATACTGCAATATAAATATAATTAAAACGTAATAACCGTATATATACAGTAGGCTATATCAGATACATGCTCATAATACATGAAAATTTGTGTTTGATGCATGACTACTGAAGGATTTATGAGGGGTGCGCCTGTGGTTTAGGATGGATTGTGCACTAGGCCATTGTTGCATGGGCCTAATTAGTATAGAGTTTTTAAAACAGTAAAACACAGAGGGCTGACACAAGTAAATAGACATCACGATGATCGTCCTCAAGACTACTTTTACATATCTATTTCATATAAAATTTACGCTTTTGCAAAAATTTATGCCTTTTTCACAGATCTACTTGAGAGATGTACGAATATTTAACAAATCTATTTATATGAAATTTATGCCTTTTTACTGATCTACTTTACATAAAATTTAAGTATTTTACTGATCTTTTTCATATGAAACTATTACTTATTTACATATCTATTTGATATGAAATTTATGCCTTTTTTACAGATCTATTTTATATAAAACTAAAGACTATTTTACAGATTTAATTTATGTGAAATTTACGACTATTTTATGGATTTAATTTATATTTTTTAAATTTGTAGTTTTCATTTCGAAAGCAACTTGAATCTACTGCTCTGAATGTTAAAAGAAAGTATTAATGACCAAAATTCTGAAATTAACAGAGGTGTTATAACCTTTTATTGTTAAAATTTGAATAAATTCGTGTCTTTTAAGCTATACATATATTCCATATTGTTATAAAGCGCTCCGTTTCAAAAGTAGGACCTGTTATTATATAAAAAACTAAGTTTTTAATTATTTTCAGTAGGCCCACCATGATATAAAAAAGGGATTACCTGAAGATCAGGGCCCCCAGCCTTCTCTAGTTAGCCTTATAAGGCTAACTAACGAAAATATCACGACCTAACCTGACCAATCGTTAGGTCAACTGTACGCCCTTGACGAGTGGTTAGGTTAGGTCGTGATATTTTCGTTAGTTAGCCTTATAAAGCTAACTAAAGAAGGCTGGGGGCCCTGATCCTCAGGTGATCCTAAAAAAGTAACGACTTTCGAAGTGAAACTAAAAAAAAAAAAAACTTTTCCTAAACTAAATAACATAACTCGAACAGTGACTAATATACTCAGTTACAACGGTGAGCTCATGTAAAATCCAAATTAAATTCCCCATTTACAACAATGACTTGATGCAACTTTTTTTTGTAGTTGCAAAAGCCGACGATACACACGCAACATTTACAGATGAAAAAATCTTAAATGTATCTACGATTCTTAAAAATTAAAATGGTCTTAGATTTGCATTTTATGATTTATAAAATTAATTTGATTATGAAAAAACGAAACCTTCAAACTGTTTGCCTTTTATTTCTGAAGCTTCTTTCATACTAATTAACTTTTGTTTTACAAAATAACGCTAACTGACATTTTAAAATTATTATTATAGGCTCACTTTGAAGATGAAATATCAACTAAAATAACATCCGAGGGGAAATACAACTAAATAGTTTTCCTTTTGAATAACAAATGTCAACAATCCGAAAGAGAAGAAGGGACGCTTTGTTAAATGTTTCATTGCCTCTGTTTTTGTGGCATTTCATGTTTCACGTGTAAACGTTTCATTTGATTAAGTTGGACTTTTCACTTGATTGCATTTCTGTTGGTTTGTGTACCGTTGGTTGGTTCTTCGGTTGTGTGAGAAGAGACAGGAACAAATTTCATGAGAAATTTATTTGAAAGAAATATTTAAAAAAAAAATGGTACTTACGTATTAACGGAGGCCACCACATATTGATGATTGGTTAGGTTAAGTTGTAATATTTTCGTTAGTTGAAAATTTCTAATACATCATATTTTTTAAATAGCAAAATTTTTTTAAATATTTTTTTATACAATTTTCTGAAAAAAAATAATTTTTTTAGGCTTATTCATGATGAAAATTTGGGATCTACCAAAAAGTGAAGAAGATGCAGTCTCTTTTTTGCAAGCCAAAGATCATTGTAAATATTTGAAATATAAATCATTGTAAATCTTTTAAAAAATATTGCTATTCAAAAAATATGATGTATTAGAAATTTTCAACTAACGAAAATATTACAACTTAACCTAACCAATCATCAATATGTGGTGGCCCCCCGTTAATACGTAAGTACAAAAAAAAAAAAAAAAAAAAATTATATATATACACACACACACACACAGGGTATTTCATAACATGTGGGATGCACTTTCAGGATGGATTCAGGACCTGAAAACAATGATAAAAGTTTATATAAACATATGCCCGAAATCGCTTCGTTTCCGAGTTGCAGCCCGTTACGTGTTCCAGCAAGTATCCGCCTTACCTTTAAAGGAAGTGCTCAAAATGACCGCCTTGCGCTTGAATACACGCCTGAACACGCCTTGTCATGGACTGCCTGACGCGTTCAAACACTCCAGGTATTGCTCGGATTTTCTGGCATCCTTGTTCTACACGTTGGCGAAGCATTTCAATGTTGTTAATGGGTGTCATGTGAACGATGGATCTCAGATGACCCCACAGGTAAAAATCGAGTGGATTCAGGTCTGGGGAGCGCGCAGGCCACGCAATTGGTCCTCCACGCCTATCCATTTATCAGGGAAATGGTCATCCAAATAGTCTCTGGCTACTCGACTAAAATGAGGCGGAGCGCCGTCATGCATAAACCATATACGACGTCGGACACCAAGAGGAACTTCATCTAGTAAATCGCTTAAATCATTCCTTAAAAAATTGGAATAGGATTCTCCCGTTAATCTTCCAAGCAAAACCAAAGGACTGATTAAGTTGTCGGAAATAAGTCCTGCCCATACACTGATACTAAATTGTTGTTGATTCATTGACTGGATGATGGCATGCGGATTCTCTTCGGCCCAGTGATGAGTGTTGTGAAAATTGATCACGCCATTTCTTGTGAAGGCAGCCTCATCAGAAAACAACATGGAGGATAGAAAAAGAGGATCGCGAGCACAATGTTGAAGGAACCGAGTACAAAAAGCCTCTGGTGATGAGAAATCAGCTTCAGTAAGGTCTTGTACTCTCTGAATGTGATATGGGTAAAGTTGTTGTTCCCGTAAAATTCTCCACACAGTTGTGTATCTTACACCCTCTGCTGCTGCTATCCTTCGGGTGCTGACACCAGGATGTTCCTCCACGCGATTCAGGACCCGCTCCTCCAACTCAACAGTTCTGGCGCTGATTGTCTACCACCATCTGAAACTCTCTTGTTGAACGATCCTGTATCACCAAGACACTCGTCTATTCTCTAAAAGGTCTTCTTATCTGGCAGACGGCGATTCGGAAACCTTTCCGCATACAGACGTCTTGCTGCGGCCGCATTACACTCGGCAAGTCCATACATGAGATGCATGTGTGCCATTTCTCTGTTTGAATAAGCCTCCATTTTCACTTCAAATGCACACTATCACTGAATAGCACAAAAACTTAAGGTTGTGTTTTTTTCACTGGACTGCAAGTTATTCACGGTAAGAAGTTACGAATACGAACAGTGAAACACCGCGTTGCACCTCTGACTGACTGATGGCTCTACACTCAACGATATTGAAACATGTCATAGAGTGTAGGGAACATTACAATCGGCAAGGCCATACATGAAATAAGTCTCGTACGCACTCACAAACATTGTCGGCAAGCAGTGTTTGTAAACAGTTTGCGGAAAGAATTGCTGGAACACAAAACGGGCTGTAACTCGGAAACAACGCGATTTCGGGCATATGTTTATATAAACCTTTTTCATTGTTTTCAGGTCCTGAATCCATCCTGAAATTGCGTTCCACATGTTATGAAACACCCTGTATATGCGACTCGGTGGTGTAGTAGTTAGTATTGCTGACTACGAATCCATCAGCCCCGGTGGTTCGGAACCCGGTGACGGCAGGCGGCGCGGAGAAAAACCCAGCTGTTCATCCTTCCACAATAAAAATTGTTTGGGAGATAAATGGATACCCTAGATAGCCCAGTGGTTAAGGCGCTGGGGCTGCCGATCGGGAGGTCGTGTGATCGAGTCCGGCCGAAGACTTTGTAATTTCTGACCGCCCATGGTAGGTCGTGATTCGGCTTCCACGTTAAACTGTAAGTCTAAGATAGAGTGACAAGTTTTACCTTCGTCAGAATGAACGAATCGGGCGAAAGCAAAACCAAGGTTATATATATATACACCATGATGATTGAAGTGCTGGAATTGTTAATGACAATAAAATTTGTCAGCAGAGTATATAAATCAGCAAATCACTTTACTTTATCAGTAAAGTATATAAATGAAAGACAAGTTGAATTATTACACGAAATACTCGAACATGAAGACGAGCCAATGAATAAATTCAAAATCTTTTACGGTTGAATGGGATGACAAAGCAACCCCGAGTAAGGGCCTGTTGAAGAGATGTTACATCTTTAAATGATGAACAATGACCGATTCTTCCGAGGTTATTTCGAAGAGGAACGTGGGAAAAGGTTCATCCACGGGAACAGCCTTCGTTCCGCGGAAATATTCTTATCAGCATTCCAAGATTGTAGGCCTAAGAAAGCGCCCTACTTAAATGGTCGTTTTATTGGAGCTCTGTTCCAGCGGAAATACTGTCACCATCATTCCACGATTATAACCCTGTGACCGTTTCTTATTTAACTCTTTAACGCCGACCGTTGCCTTATGGTAACACGAGCTTGACAATCGATTTTGAACCTTACGGTTATTTTGGCTTGAACAAGAAAAAATTTTGAAAATAAAAATTTCATAATTCAGGTATGAAAGGGTTAAATGGGCTCTTTCCTGCTTCGTATGTTGCGGAGGAAGTCTGATTCGTGAGAAAAGTAACCGTCTTCGAAGGTTGATCATATAATTCCCGAGATACTTAAATAAAAAGTTTAAAATATGGAGGAATCTTTCGAAGTCGCAACCGACCTCTTTCAACGGGTCCAAAAAACTAAATAATGTCAAGAAGGATAAAAGAAGTAGTGGTTGAGCATGCGCAAACTGATTATGTGACGTCCTGATTGGTTTGTTGTAGTACTTTTTGAAAGAGAGGGACTGATTTTGATATAGTGTTAATTAGTGATGTAGGTCACATCCGCATCCGCATCCGCATCCGCGGAACATCCGCACATTTTCTCGCATCCGCACTTTGGACTGCAGATGTCGTGCGGATGTGGACCGTTGAGATAAAACGTCATTAATAAGCGGAAATTATCAAATTCTACTATATTAATAGAACTAGTTCATTGTGCGCAAAAGTGATGCAAGCGACAAGACGAGAGGCTGTTCTTGTATGAAGTTACTCTCTTGCAACCTACTTAGATCCACGTTACAAAGCTAAGTTATTTTCACCTAGTACATTAGAACGAGTTAAATCATCACTTGGCAAAGCAGTTGAAGAGCTTCAATCTCTTGAATCTGTCGCTTCGCCACCCACCAAAAGAATAAAAGTTTCAGTGACAGAACCAACACCTTCAACAAGCAAATCTATCACAGAATCTGTCTCTCAGTTTCTTGAGTCAAGCAGCGATGACGAGACCTACGCGATGTCAAAAGATGTAGTAAAAATGATCGAGAGCTATCACCAAGAAAAACGCCTGGCTGCATGTGACAATCCTATTAGTTGGTGGAAAAATACGCAGAATATCTATCCATACTTGAGTAAACTTGCAAGGAAACATTTAGCCTGTCCTCCAACAAACGTACCAAGCGAGAGATTATTTAGCAGTGCTGGATTAATATATGATGAAAAGAGAAACAGACTGGCAGCAGAAAAGGCAGAAAAATTAATGTTCCTTAAGCATAACCTTCCTATAATTAAGTTTGAACATTAAACGATGAACATCTTAGTTTACTTTATTTTAATTACTCATTTATAAATATGCCTAATAAAACTTTAAACTTAATATAAATAGTTATCAAGCTAATTAAAGATCTCTTTCTATAAGGGTGGAGGTTGGGGAAAGAGGTCGGTGGGGTGCATTTGAGTTGGGTTCACGTCCCGCATCCTGGTAACACAATTATGGTTTCTAATTGTGGCTGAAACTCAACAAAATATAACGAATTTATTTGCAGACGAATTCACTAATTGATTTCTATATTAGTTAGATGCTTGATATTATTTTATATGTTCAGAGAAAAGTACAGCAATTATTGTACAATTAATCAATTATACTACATTATAGCTACAGCTCTCTCTATATAATAACTTATTATATACGTTAAACACAACAAATCTCGAATATATCCTAAAAAATAACGAAAATGTAGACATCCGCATCCGCATCCGCATCCGCGGATGTTGAAATCAAACATCCGCATCCGCATCCGCGGATGTGAAAAAAATGACATCCGCTACATCACTAGTGTTAATGAACCTATCAGTAGCCGAGGAACCTTTAAGTTTATATTAAAGCTGCCTGTATCGTGAATTACTAAAGATTCAGGGAACAGCCTTTTTTTTCGTTCTTGGCTTCATGGATAATGAGGAAACGATCTTCAGTATTAATGCGTTGACTGTATTTCTTGTCTATAGGAGTAGATTCCTCTGATTGGTCAATCTTTGGAAAAAATCAAACGGGGGCCCTGATTAAACAATTCGTAATCCCCAACTCAACATTTTGACAAACATTTTCAGGTAAAGCTGTATATACCCTTCGTCACATGACTTTTGCCATTACAAATGGGGTTAAACAACCCCAGATATTATTATCCTCGTTGGAACTTTTTGGGCTTGAGATTTATATCAATTTTGGAAATATCTGTTACTGATCTGAACACACATTCTGTACACATATTTCATCATACCTTTTACATATTTGTGTGTATATTCTGTGTATGTGTATATCTGTGTACGTGTGTATACATAGATATGCATTTGTACAATTCTAGTGCGTACATACATGTAGGTTTCCTTTACTCTCGTGTAAATATGCTCAAAGATTACGATAGGAAATATTTTGTGTTCCGACTTCTGCTTCATTTAGTATATAATTAATTATTATTATTATTTTCTATTATCACTGTTATTATTATTAATTTCATGCATATATATTCTGTCCAATATATGGAGCCTATGATTCCGCGGAATCGCGTCGCGGTCGCTGCGGTGTGTGGATATCCCATTCTGTTAATGTAAAATCACACGCCACTCGAGTCGTCACGACCCAAAGTCGTCAGTCGTGAGTCGCAAGACGATCCTGTGTGTGGCCGGCCTTACTTTGTATTTTGTGTTCTCTACTTTTGTTTTACCGTATACATATATATTGCTATTAGACTACATTCATGTACGTATGTATGTACTCATACGTGTACAGGGTCTGTAAGTAATTTTAATCCGCTTTTCCATTCACAAAACTGCTAAAGTAAAGCTGACAGTTTGGAAATGTGGCACCCAAGTAGTTCTGGGAAATCTGGTTCTTTCTTTTTTGTTTTTTAATTTATAATTTTTTTTCTCTCTTATCTATACCAGTTAAATGTGAGATCATTCCTACCCCCTCCCCTCCCTGTTCTTATGATCCCATTGTTGCAAATACCCAATCTTTCTCACATCTCAAATCTGACGTGTTTCCATTAACAATGTCCGATCGATTGTCATAAATATGAACTTTCTTGGTCAAAATTCACATTACCCTTCCTTGAACAACTTCGACGCGTGCCGGACGTGCTCCCCGGACTACTCTTACTCTCCGGCGACATTAAGATTAATCCAGGCCCCACTACAACTTACACATGTCACCATACACAAAGACATAGACACAACAGGACCATGAGACACATACAGAAGCATAATATTAACATATTACAGTACAACGTAGATGGCCTCACAAACAAAATCATGCAGCTTAGGGAATTCGTACGCAAACAAAACATTCACATAGCACTTATACAAGAAACAAACTAAAACGCACACACAAAACACCCAACATCCCTGACTTCACGGCGATCCGTCAAGATCGTACTGGAGGTCACGGGGTGGACTCATCACTTGCATACGTAAAAGCATTAGCTACACTGATGCCACCCAAAACATTACAAACACAATCCAAGCAGATAACACGATAGAAATACAGGCAGTTAACATTAAAACACGCGCAAAACACAACACCACACTCATCAACATTTACATCCTACCAGATAGTTCACCTCAGGTGCCAGCCAATTACAATCCACAGTTACACAATCTGGCCTCTCTCACTAATGTCATCTTAGGAGGAGACTTCAACGCTAAACACACCAGTTGGTACCTGCACAACCAAAACACCAGAGGCGCCAACATAGCCACACAACTAAACAGCCTCTTCATTTTTAACAACACAAGAGAACATACACACATACCACATCAAGCAGGATACTCAAACGCCTCTCCAGACATAACGTTCGGTTCCCCCTCACTAGCAACACATACACACTGGAGAACAGAAAAACAACTGTCATCAGACCACCTACCCATCATCATTACAACACCTTCTCCACTCTGCCCCAACAGCCTTAGGCACACTTACAGAAATTACAAGAAAGTTGATTGGGAACAGTTCGAAATACAGACTGAGGAACAATTCACCACATTAAACAGCACACCCATCGTAAACATCAATACAATACTCAAGACATTTAATCAGATCATCAATAATGCAAACAAATACATACCCAAGGGCAACATTAGGAAATACAACCCAAATTACACTAGAGAAATAGCCCACCTCATAAGGCAACGTAACAACCTCAAACATAACACACAGAAGCCATAAAACAGCAGATACAACAGCTCAACACAGAAATAAACAACAAACTCAAAGAAAAACAAACAGAAACATTTAGGGAATTCATAACAACACTAAACCACTCCAAACAGCCAGACACAAGAAAACCTACAGACTCGACACGACCATTACACCCTTCAATAAAGGCCAGACCACCAAGATCATCAAAAAACATTAACCCTTTCATACCCAAATTAAGTCGAAAAGTAAAAAAAAAAAATTGGGATATAAAAATCGTTTAATTGGACCCAAAATAACTGAAAAATATATTTTACAAAGTTTTATTGTTCATAATTAATAAAATACGAAATGTGTTAAATTTCACACATTGGGAACTGGAACGTCTAAAATTGCTTCCAAAGTTAACGATGAAAATTTCACACACTGGGCATTAAAGGGTTAAGAATTCGAAGGCTACTGGACCAGACAACATATCTAACATACACCTTAAACACTTGGGCCCACAGGGAATACTAGCTCTCACAAACATCAGCACATATTCATCCAACACTGTATTATTCCTGACAAATGGAAACAAGGTAAAATTATTATCATACTCAAACCAAACAAAAATCCAACAGAACCAGCTTCCTATAGACCCATTATTTCACTATGCACACCTTCCAAAGTAACAAATACTAATCTTACAAATCACCAACCCACACATACCACTATCGCCTAGTCAACATGGATTCAGACCTCACTACTCAACCACGACATTACTCACTAACCTCACGCAGGCACATCATGGATGGCATCAACTCCAGACGACCAGCTCAACGTACACTATTAGCAACAATAGACATAAGTGCATTTGATGCTATCCCACGCTTCCCTCTCATAAACAAAATACTCAGCACAAACATGCACAATAACACCAAAAGGTGGGTGAGCAACTATCTTTCAGGAAGATACTCACATGTCACATTTAATGGCAAGTCATCCAAAAACAAGCTTTTTCCGAACGGGGTCCCTCAAGGCTCTGTTCTCTCACCAACACTGTTCAACTTATACATGCATGACATTCCAACACCCATAGATAACAAGCTTACCTTATCATCATATGCAGATGATATCACTCTAACATCCACCCACAACAACATCGACACCGCTACAAATAACCTACAAACATACATAAAGAGTATACAAGACTGGCTCACACACAATAAACTCAAAGTAGCGCCCACAAAATCAACCATCGCCTTGCTTACAAGCAACACAAAAGAACACCAGTAACTCCACAGCTTACACTAAACAACATCAACATTCCACACACTCACAGGACCAAAATACTTGGGGTCACATACAACATATCATTATCTTTTGCAAACCACATTCAGGACATTAAAAACAAATGTACGTCAAGACTTAACACGCTTAGGGTACTAACAGACACAAACTTTGGACACCAGCAGGAAATAACATCACTCATATACAAACAATATATTCGCTCAGTTATGAACTATGCTAGCCCATGCTGGGCACCCATTATCTCAAACACACGCATCAGCATCTTACAGACAATACAAAACAACGCACTTCGTATCATTACAGGATGTACTCAAACACCACCAATAGAACACTTGCACACAGAAACAAAAATACCGAAAATTAGGGAACATTTAGACATGAGGGGAACACAATTCATGGCAGCAGCGACAACTAACCCACAACCATGACTCCAGATTCCTGGGATCTTGGGAGCATTGCTCCAGTAAATTTGACCATGAGAAAAAGTAAATTTGGGTTTGGGTTTTGTTCATCCGCTAGACGTTATGCAATTATTTTGCGTATACGTTCTTGTACAAACCAATTTTTTTAAATTACAAATTTAGTTATTTTAAGTTTAGTTGGTAATTCCATATTTAACAATTATTTTTATTTTTTGTTAAGCTTCAATGTTTTGATAATTAAAATTTTATTAAAACGTATATTTTTTTAATATAAAATTATCAGGATTGGACTATGTTCCATTGATCTCGGCCAGGTTTGATAAATTGGCCAGATAATTACTTGTGCGGTTTTAAGTAATCCACCATGACTCTAGAATTGAAAAGTTTAGTTAAGTTTAAACTTACTTTTACTTACTTTAACTTACCTACTTTTACTTACTCTTCCTTACTTTTACTAAGTTTAAAGCACTTACTTTTACTTACTTTCATTGTACTATATTTACTTACTTTTACTCAATTTTACCATACGATATTTACTAACTTTTACCAAGCATACTTACCTACTTTTACTTACTCTTCCTTACTTTTACTAAGTTTAAAGCACTTACTTTTACTTACTTTCATTGTACTATATTTACTTACTTTTACTCACTTTTACCATACTATATTTACTAACTTTTACCAAGCATACATGGTGGTAAATTCACAACAAATGCCGACATGCAAGGTCTAACATCGTCCACTGTTGCTGCTGCAATGAATAAATAAACTTAAGGTGAATTATAAACTGTACATTATTGTATTATTATGTTTAGCTAAAACAATTTGTAATTGGTATGTCGTCAATTCAAGAGTTTACTATCATTAACCTATCTAGTGGTGTAAGGGGAAAAAAAAGTAAATTCAGAGCTGTGCTCCAGTAAATTTTTTCAAATCTGGAGTCATGCCCACAACACCCTTGCCACTACATGTACAATCATGCACCAACACCTCGCACCATTAAGGTAACACCAGAGAGACATTAAACCAAATACTCCATTCCATACCACGCCCCACAGACATCACACAGTACAGAACACACATACACACACACCTAACCCACAAAGCACTGTCCCGACTCGGTCCGAATGCGGTCCTAGGTGCGAAGCCGCCACCCATTAACAGGTCAGAGCTCAGCCTGAGCAGATCGGATCGAGTTAACTTAGCACGATTCCGATGTCGACATCACCCCAACTTACGGACATATAAACACAGACTAGACAACGCCACAGACGACACCTGCCACCTGTGCCAGGACACACCACAAACAATTGAACACATTATGACAGACTGTACCGCTCTAGCACAACATAGAACACAACACAACATCACTAGTGCGCTGAACCTCTGGTCCACTCCGGAGAGGGCGATCGGTTACCCGCGTGCCGCCGGCTTGCTCGATCAGGGTGGGCTGATCGGCTACCCAACAACAACAACAACTTCGACGCTAAGCCTGAAAGTAAGAACCCTTGCTGAACACAATGATGACATCAAAAACACCTTAACTTTAATTAAAAAATATTTTATCATTATTATTAATATTATTATTATTATTATAACAGAAACATTCCTACAAAACCCGTACAAACAACTCTTTCGCCTTAGAAGGGCACATTTTACACAAAGAGAAGCGAAGACGGTATCCGAGTTTACGGTACATAAAGACACTCGAAATTGACCTCTCTTTGTATCATGGACTTCGTATCAAAACACGAATGGAATCTTACTTTCGACACAACCATTTCAAACGCATTGGCAACGCGCAGACTGCCTAATAGAAGCGTAAATAAAATAATTAAATAAACATTTTACAAATTATAATCAAAATGAAGTCTCTCAAAAGCTCGTGGGCACTTTCATCATTGGGGATTTTAATATACATTTAATGAAAATAGAGACGAACGGACGGACGGAAGCGCATAAAAGCATTCAATCGAACCATTGGCGATCATGCAAAAGAAGTATAATTAGAAAAATTTATGAATCAAACGAACAAAAATGAAAGTATTGACATAAAATTCCACTATTTAAAAATTCAAAAACAAGAACCTGTTTACGAACCAAATATTGCCTCAAATTATTATCGATAATTCTGCCCCAGAAATTATCCCCAAAACAAAATATTAACATCCCAAACCCAAAACCATTTTGATTAGGGGTGCACCGGATATGAATTTTTCATATCCGGCCGGATACCGGATATGGCCATATCTATCCGGCCGGATATATATTATTAGGTACCATATTATTTTTACTCATATTGCTGTGTTTTGTTTTGCATTGGGGGCAAGCGCCCCCCCCAAATATAAGATAAATAATAATTTAAGTATATTCAGATGTTTAATTGTTTTGTTCTCTTTCAGGTTTTTGTGTTGTATTGAGGTATTAATCATGACAAGTTTTGTGTGGTCACTGTATACAATAAATGATCCTAGCGATATCACTGCAAAGTGTAATATTTGCCAAAAGATTATCAAACGTGGGACGGAGAAAGGTGGCCAAAAGTCTTTTAGCACACCTCCTCTTCATAATCATTTGAAGATTAATCACCCAAAAGAGTTATGCTGAAGCCAAAAACGAAAATGACAAAAAAAGAATAGCTGCGACTGAATCAAAGGAAATAGGCATAGATAGAATACGAGCTAGACCATCAGCTTCTACTGGTAGTACTCTGAAAGAAAAGAAAATGGACCAAATGAGTAAGCAGATCTCAATAGAGGAAAGCTTTTCATCTAAGAAAATATGGGACATCAATGACTCCAGCCAGGTCTGTGATGATTCACCGTAAAATTGGCATGATGATGGCTTTGGACAACCAGCTATTTACTTTAGTTGAAGATGATGGTTTTATTGATCTAATGGCCTACCTCCAACCCAGATATCTCTCACCGAGCAGAAGGTAATTCTCTGATACTATAATTCCTCGTCTTTATAATGAGTTCAAGTCTAAAATTGCTCAGAAGCTGGAAGAAGTAAAGCATGTCAGCTTTTCTTCAGATATATGGACATGCACAACCTCTCAAGAAAGTTTTATATCATTATCGGGTCACTGGAGAGGTAAAGATTTTGAAAGATACGATGCTGTGCTACATGCCTCTCATTTCTCAGGGTCGCATACTGGCAAGAATATATCTGAGAAGTTTTGCTCTATGTGGGATAGTTGGGATCTTGATGCAAATAAGAGGAATTTATTGGTGAGGGATGGAGCTAGTAATATGGCTCTTGGTAGTGACCTGGCTGAAATACCTTCATTACACTGCAGCATTCATTTACTCCAACTGATTATTAGTGACTCAATTATGGTTCAGAGGAGTGTAATTGATATTCTTGCAAAAAGTCGCTGCCTTGCAACTCACTTTAATCATTCTCCTTTGGCCTGTAACAATTTCAAACACATTCAAGTGCAGCAAAATCTTGAGCCTCTCCTATTGGTTCAAGAGGTCCCAACACGTTGGAACAGTGCATATTTGATGGTAGAAAGATTATATAAATAAAAAATTCCAGTGCACCTGTATTTGGCTGATCGTAGTGAATTACCTACCATCACATCCTTCGAGTGGACACTGATACGAAATCTCCTTAAAATATTAAAACCATTCTTCCAACTAACTCAGGAAATGAGTTCGGAAAAATCAACTTTGTCTTCCGTAATCCCAAGCATTTGTATTTTACAAAGATTTCTTTCAAAGATTGGCCATGATGACCAAGGTGTTCAAACGACAAAGAGAGAACTCCTGACTTCTCTTCGAGCGCGTTTCTTGTCGGAGAGTAATGATGGGAAGTCTTTGAACATAATGAAAAACAGGGCTTATGTGACTGCGACTGCAATAGATCCGCGGTATAAGTTATCTTTCTTTCAACAAGATCAAAAAGAGCAGGTTAAATCCTGGCTGATTGAAGAAGTCATAGGTATTGAAAATGACGATGGTGGTAATGATTCTAATGAAAATGAAAGTGAAGGTAATGAAAGTGAAAGCGAAAGAAGCTCAAATTCCAGTTCTCCTATACGAAAGAGGAAAGACGAAGAGGACATTCTTGAAGCGTGTTTTATGGAGATCACAAAAGGAGAGCAATCTGGGGAAGTAAGTTACGAGAGAAGAAAGGTTGAAAAAAAGACTGCTCCTGTTCTACTGATTGGGGGGGAGTTAGACCGATATGCATCTGAACCTCTTGTAGATAGGAAACGCTGTTCAGTTCAAATTTGGAAGCAGGAGGACCGATTTCCTCTCCTTAAAACTATTGTTTCAAAGCTTCTCTGCACACCCGCATCCTCTGTATTTTCAGAGAGAATGTTTTCTGAATATGGAAACATCTATGAAGCAATGCGATCCCGAATATTGCCTAAAAGAGGAGAAATGCTCTTGTTTCTGCACTACAACGGAAAAAAGTTCTAAATCACTGTTGTTGAGTTTTTTTTTATTCTGAAGACCTCCAGGCTGAATGGCGGCATCTGACCTACACAACACTGCCCTCCATTCATTGATTTCATTCCAGGCATTTTATATTGTATTGAATGTACTGTTTTACATTTATCAAGCTTGTAATGTTTTGTATTGTTTTGAAAATAAAGGAAAAAAAAAGGAGAAAAAAGAATGGAAAGCAAGTGCAGGGGTCTAGCAATATTTTACTCTTTTTAAAAAATTTGACGCCTAGACGTTTTTATAAAAAGCTCTGATTATATTAATAGAACTGTAATCGTTAAGGATGGACAGATGTTTTATTTATTCTTGTCATCAGTATTGTGTTGATTTAATATAGAAAGTGTTGCTGGACTGGTTTAGGGGTGGGCCCTGGAGGGCTTTCCATTTCTTTTGTATATAAAATATTATTTGTAATGTGTTATTATCATATTATGGCAGATTTTCATACAGGTATTAATTTTCTAAGGTCTTGGCCTATATCCGGCATATCCTGCCGGATATGACCTATATCCTATCGGATACCGGATATTTCGCAATATCCGGTGCACCCCTAATTTTGATAAAAGGCATTTTAACAAAGAATAATTATCAGTGAAGATAGCCAGAAACTGGCACAGTGCTCAAGCCAATAACGCGACTCATTGCTCTAACCAACACCATCGAGATTCGAACCTCCGACCTCAGTGTCTTCATTTATAAAGAAACAGCGTTACTCACTGAGTCACGGTCGCTGACCAATCTAACACACGCATCAGAAATCAAAATTATAGTGTACATAGACTGCTCAACTAGAATATAACACGTTTATAGGACAAATTCGTCAAATCCTACAAACCATAATCTCTATTCCCCATTTATTTCCATTCCACTCTTACTTCGTTCCATTTTTTCTACGCGCGAACTACAAATAAGATAAATAATTATTACTGTACATTTTCAAGATATTTATTATCATTATACATACTATTTACATTTACAACAAAATAAGTTTGTTTCATCCCAGCTTAATTATATATGAAAATGTATTTAATTTTCATCTAAAAGCCCCAAGCTTTTAATGTTACAAATGAATGAAAAGTTGGTGGAAACGAGTAGTATGGTTGCAAAAAATGTTGACGAAACGATATACAAAATTTAAAAAAATATTTTTATGCATACATTAACAAAATCTCGCTTCCAAATGGATTGGCGTGAGAAGGCAGAAATAGTTCGGACGCTAAAAACAGAAGGTAGTGAAGAAGAGAAAAGGTTGAGCCAAAGCGCGCGCACGCATCCTGGTGAACCAGCGCCCCGCCCGCCACATACCTAACTTTCACACCAAAGCGGCCCTTCATACACCGTCCGTGGTGGCGCCACCAGGATTTGTGAAAAAAAATACGACAAATAAAACTGCACTTTGTACGAAAGAGAGGCGATGCCTTGAGGGCTAAAAAGCAAACAAGACCTAAATTAAGAGTAAGATGCAAGATAAAATTCTGAGGAGAGTCCCATGCGTATGATGAGAATTTCAAACATTTTTGTACGCTTTTGTTTTCGGGTGAAACTTTTCAGAGAATTTTTTTCGCTGTATTTAAAGTTATATTCTATTTTTTTATTTGTTGTATTTTTACTTACATTTAAAACGAAAGTTAACATACAGGGTGTCCATAAATTACCTTTACAAATTCAACTGAAGTGAATTGAATTTGTAAAGATAACTTATGGAGAACCCGTACTGACATCATGGGTTTTTGAAACTATAAATAATACTTATAATATAAATCTTTTTATGTAGAATTCACTCTTGCAGCCTCAAAGAGTAATCTGGTGGTTGAGATCCTGGGTTGCTTAGCTGGAAGTCGTGGGATCGAGTCACGACGGCTCGGACTTTGTTATTTCAGACTTCCTTGACGGGTCGTAGTTCGGATTCCACACTGGGCTATAGGTCCAAGATTAGGTGACAACCATGACCTTCGTCAGAATGAACAATTTGGGCGAAGCGAAAAGCGAAAACCAGAATAACCATATATATATATATATATATATATATATATATATATATATAAAATCGGCTATTGATTAATGGCGTGCAAAACGCAGTCTAATACTGAAGAGGAACACCAGAGAAAAAATAAACATTCTCCAAACTTTAATTGATACCGACGTTTCGGAATGTACTCATTCCATCTTCAAGGTTAAAAAAATAAAAGTAATTTCAAATATAAAAAGTTCTATTAATGACCAATTTAAAATAACAAAATTAAAATTATAAAAAGTGGCTACGAAAAAGTTAAATATAAAAGAATAAAAACAAAAATAAAAGGTAAAATAGGTGAATAAAAATACCTTAATTGAACCACAACAGATTTACCAATGATTCGTCAGAATTAAGGTCTGGTTTTAATTTATAAATAAATAAATAACGATTCCATAATTTTAAGCTGAAATTGGGTGGATTATTATTATGTGCGTGGTTGTATTAAGAGTTAAGTGGTTTGCCAAGAGGTAATTTACCGAGATTTACCGAAATGTTCGTAAATACAAGATTTTAGGTGTCGTTTGGTTTTACCTATACACTGCGTTCGCACTTATTAAGCAGATTACATTTTCCCCAATGTTTTCAAAAGTTTTTCCCCGATTTCAATGAAATTTGTAGCAAATACTCACTATATATATAGCAGCATTGATGGTATTCATTTCGATAAAATATTTTGATAATTAAAATAATTATCTCATTTTATTGAAAAATATGTAAAATATTGTGTTCCGAATTACTAAGCAAGTATTCTATTTACGGATCTAAATGGTGAAAATGGGTAAGAAGAAGGATTTAACACTAACTGAGAAAAGAAAAATAGTCAAGTTACTCGCTGAAAAAATAAAATCTATTGAAATTGCGAAGCAGTTTGGCAGAGCTTATCGAATTGTAAACAAGTTTGTAGAGGAGGGTACCAAACTAAGGCAGCGAAGTGATAAAGGAGCTATAAGAAAAGTGACAAGGCGGCAGATATCTGTAATCAAGCGCAAATTGCAAAGCATCCATTGTCCTCAAGTAAAGAGGTTTTTGAGCAGGCTGGCATACATAATGTACCAAGAACATCTCGATGTGGAATCCTCCAAACAATTGGCAAGACGTGTAAACCTACGATTCAGTCACCAAACATTAAGTCCCTCAAGGGTTGCTTTTCATTCATCGGTGAACAATACAGTATTAAAATCTGTTTTCACGTACTGATGCGCCCATTCAACACGCTGCTTCTTGTACCTGGATGTTAATGGTGACTGAATCGTAGGTTTACACGTCTTGTCAATTGTTTGGAGGATTCCACATCGAGATGTTCTTGGTGCATTATGTATGCCAGCCTGCTCAAAAACCTCTTTACTTGAGGACAATGGATGCTTTGCAATTTGCGCTTGATTACAGATATCTGCCGCCTTGTCACTTTTCTTATAGCTCCTTTATCACTTCGCTGCCTCAGTTTGGTACTCTCCGCTACAAACTTGTTTACAGTTCGATAAGCTCTGCCAAACTGCTTCGCAATTTCAATAGATTTTATATTTTCAGCGAGTAACTTGACTATTTTTCTTTTCTCAGTTAGTGTTAAATCCTTCTTCTTACCCATTTTCACCATTTAGATCCGTAAATAGAATACTTGCTTAATAAGTCGGGACAATATTTTACATATTTTTCAATAAAATGAGATAATTATTTTAATTATAAAAATATTTTATCGAAATGAATACCATCAATGCTGCTATATATAGTGATTATTTGCTACAAATTTCATTGAAATCGGGGAAAAACGTTTGAAAACATTGGAAAAAATGTAATCTGCTTAATAAGTGCGAATGCAGTGTATATAAACCCTATACAGTGGTTACACTTATACTGGTAAACTATGGAAGACTTAAGAAATGGAGTAACATCATCTTTGTATTTAAATAAATAATAAACCGATTTAGACAGGGGGGGGGGGAGTGAATAGGATTTTAATACATAATTGCGAGTAAAATTCTCTGAGCAAATTTAATAATTTGTTTCTATATTAAAATTCAAGGATGCCATACAAGGTAAAGTGAAATACAAGATATCTTTGAGAACTGTAATTGTATCTCAAGTTGTGGGGTCTATTAATCTATTTAGGATTCTGCCTATCGTAGTCTCCACGAATCTAGAGGAGAAATTATTCTTTGTAACGAGTTGTCGAGTGAAATTTAATTCTTGTTATATGTTAAAGTAATCTGAACAAATATTAAAAGTTTATTTGTCAGAGTCGAAATTAAATTTAGTTTAAAATTTAAAGGAATAAAAAAAAGGAAAGTTCGGAGTAGGACGAGTGAATGTTGACTTTCGATAAAAAGAAAGTTTCAAAAGAGGAATTAGTTTTTGTTATCTTAATAATTAAGTTGGAAAAAGGACAAAGAATTATTGGATCCAGTTTCGGATGTAGTATCCATATTAGGATACTTGGAATTAAGATAATTAAGAAACAAAAGGGATATGGTCTCGTGATTTTAACGGGAGAAAAGTGTCATGGCATCTTTTATAAAAAAACAAGTCTGAAATTGGAAGGACACTCGTTCAACCATTTGGTTTCGTGATGGCAAAGAAACGCGTTGACTAAGGTGGGACCAAGGGGCAAATTCATATGAAGGCCTTCAAGTCTGTTTGAAAAATTCATCATGAAATATAAATATAACGTCTCCCACAGAAAATTTTAGCAGTTCTTTCAGTTGAGACCTCTATTAAAACCCTGAACTGCATCAGTATTATTAAAAAGGTTATCAGTACATATACCAGTAGTTTCTGGAACAGGTATATTGGTAAATAAAGACTTTACATCAAAGCTGGCCATTGTGTACAAATTATTGTTTAACCTGGTAATTTCTCCAACGAAAGAAAATGAATCTTGTACTGTAAATAAATTATAGTTTATAGGTGACAATATGGGGACCAGGAATTTTGATAAATTATCATTAAAAGTTCTTATTACCGATAAAATTGGTCTAGGTAAACAATTAGGTTTGTGTATTTTAGGAAGTCCATACATAATACATTGGCAAGGTCCAGAAACAAATAATTTTGAAAAAAACTGCGTCCGAGATTGCATTATTAGAGTTAAGTTTTCCAACATACCCATTAATTTTATCTTCTTGTTTTAGGATTGAAGCAAAACTGTACCAGTTACTTCAGAAAATCTAGTTACACCATTTGGAATCTCTAACATTCTATTGACATAAACATTCTTTTCCAAACCACCATTACCTTTATCCGTTCTTGCGACCACCAATGACTTGTCCGAGGACAGATTTCTTAGACTTTGAAACTCTTCTGCCTCCATATCAACCCATTGGGTTATTAACTAATAGATTAAGTCAATTGGAAAAAGGGTTAAAAGCATGAAATGAAAGCTAAATTACGTAAATTATTAAATAAAAGGTTAAAATCGTTTTACGATGTGGGTCGAAGTATAAATGTTTAAAAAAATTCTTAAAAAATAACTCAAAGTTAAGGAAATGATCGTAAAAATTAAGCTTTTATAGAGTAAGGCAGAATTTCAGGCCTTTATAAAAGAGCAGATTTTTCAATATCATTGAGGACTTTAGAAGAATAAATCCCCCCACCCCACCCCGTCTAAATCGGTTTAGCATTTATTTAAATAAAATTGAAATCGAAATTGAATCGGTCCTGGAAGTCTGCACATTTTCAATGGTTTTGCTATTACGTGGGTCGCTCATGGAATCCACCGGCCCCGGGATCGAGACCCGGTGACGGCAAGCGGCGCGCAGCAGCAAAACCCAGCTGTTCATCCTTCCACACAATAAAGAAATTGGTTGGTAGATAAATGGGTATCCTGGGTAGCCTAGTGGTTAAGACGCTGGGTTGCAGGTGGGGCGTGGCTCGGATTCCACGTTAAACTGTAGGTCTAAGATGGAGTGACAACTTGTCCTTCGTCAGAATGAACAATTCGGGCGGAAGCAAAACCAAGGTTAACCAAGTACTTTACTGGGGTGACAAGACATTGTGGACATTCTGTACAGTTTGCTATTATTTCATAAGGCAAGTTTTTTCCGAACACCTTTTTTTTTCTTTTTTTGTGGCGCATGTAGCGAAAATCCTTCAATTTAAGTTAGCAGCGGAAGGGTTAAATTGGTCATTAATCCAACTTATTTTATATTTAAAACCAGTCTTTTATTGTTTTAGCCCTGAAGATGGAATGAGTACATTCCGAAACGTCCGTATCGATTAAAGTTTGAAGAAATGTTTATTTTTCTCTGATGTTCTGGTTCATATATATATATATATATATATATATATATATATATATATATATATATATATATATATATATATATATATAACTGGAATACATATCATACGCGAACCTATTCAAACATTTTCTTTTGAAATTTCGACTTCAAAATATGAAAGGTGAATGCGATACAGAATTGAAGTAATTTCAAAATTATATATACACTATACAGGGTGGCGCAAAAGTCGCGCATCATAAGAATTTTTAGTGTTAATTATATAATACATAAATTTTTTTTCTTTTAGGTAGGGGATGGCTGCGAAATTAACAATAGCTGAGAGGGTGAGCTTGGTTTTAATGTATGGAATACCAGGTACAACAAATCGATGAATCGGTACAGAATTTAAATTCTATACCGATTCATTGATTTGTTGTACCTGGTATTCCATACATTAAAATGAAGCTCACCCTCTCGTCTATTGTTAATTTCGCAGTCATCCTCTATCTAAAAGAAAAAAATAATATACAGGGTGTCCCATAAGTCCGGCATCATAGGAGAAATTCATATTTTTTCTATTTCTACAAACCATAATTCATATTTTTCTCTTTCTACAGGCCATAATGTCTGTGAGCAAAGAAGAACGAATCCAGATAATTCTACTCATAGGAAATCGGAGTCAAAGAGAGGCCGCTGCTGAATTTAACAGACTGCATCCAGACCGCGAGCCAATAACACAGAGTTGTGTTAGCAGACTTGTTGCAAAGTTTAAGGAAACAGGATCCATAGAAGATAAACTACGCAGTGGACCTTCAAGGAAGCCCACTGACGATGATACAGCGACTGCTATCCTGGCTCATTTTAACAGAAGTCACAATAAATCTCTTCGGCGATTGTCCGCCGAGACATGAGTGTCGAAAAGTAGCATCCATCGCATTCTTCAGGCTCACAAATGGCATCCATATAAACTTCAGATCCTACAGAAATTAAGCGAAGATGATCCCGACCGGCGGAAGGAATTTTGTGAAAGGGCTACGGAACAATATGCTCGGGATGCCAATTTCCCGTCCACCATTCTGTTCAGTGACGAGGCTGTTTTTTATGGAAATGGTGAGGTAAATCGACAGAACACCCGCTACTGGTCTCAAAACAACCCTCACTGGTATACCTCTTCAAAGGAACAAGGTGCATCTCGGGTGATGGTATGGTGTGGCATTTGGAAGGATCGCATCATAGGCCCCCTCTTTTTCGATGAACATGTCACCTACGTATGCTCAAGGAAGAAGCATTTCCCACTGTCTTGAACGAAGAAGGAAATTTCCCAACATGGTTCCAGCAAGACGGCGCTCCTGCACATTAAAGCACCCAAGTAAGGGAATACCTGTACCAACAATTCCCTGGTCATTGAATAGGACGTCGAGGGCCTGTGGAATGGCCAGCTAGAAGCCCGGATCTCACGCCACTAGATTTTTATCTCTGGGGCCACTTGAAAGCGCTGGTATACGCAGAGAAAATTAAGTGTGTTGAACATTTGCGGCAGCGCATTATTGGGGCATGTAACATCATTACTCCTGACATCATTCACCGTGTGCTTGCTGACTGGGTATCACGTCTGAATTTGTGTATTGAAAACAATGGTGGACATATTGAGCACTTTCTGTAAATAAAAGCTTTTGTTTTGCCTTTTTTAATTATTTTTCCTATGATGCCGGACTTATGGGACACCCTGTATTATAATCAACACTGAAAATTCCTATGATACGTGAATTTTGCGCCACCCTATATATAACCTTTGGTTTGCTTCCGCCCGAATTGTTCATTCTGACGAAGGTCAAGCTTTTCTCTCCATCTTCGACCTACAGTTTAACGAGGAATCCGAACCACGCCCCACCAGCAGCCCAGCGTCTTAACCACTAGGCCACCCAGGGTATCCAGTTATCTACCAACCACTTTCTTTACTGTGTGGAAGGATGAACAGCTCGGCCGCCTGCCGTCACCGGGTCTCAAACCCGGGGCCGATGGATTCGTAGTCAATGACGCTAACCACTACACCATCAAGGCGGTGTGTGTGTGTGTGTGTGTGTGTGTGTGTGTGTGTCCCCTTCACAAAACTTCAAAGGGAATTTAGGACAAAATTTTGCTCTGAATACTACAAAATAATCCTTGGGCTAATATGAATTTTATATATACCGTGTATATGTGTATACAGTAGAGCCTCGTTATTTCGCGAGAGTGGGACCGAGAATTACATAATATTGTTTTTGCAATATATCGTTCTATATATTACCGAGAAATAGTGCTTAGACCGTACTATATAAAAAAAATGAGTAATTTAGGGGGCCGTGAAATAAAGAAAGCTAAATTTCGCACCGTGAAATAAAGAGGGCCTAATATATATATATATATTATATACTGTATATATATATATATATATATAGCTGAATGACCGCTGTGAAGGCGGAGCAAATTCCCCCCGAACACACAACCTAGGGTGGACGGAGAGAGACAAGTGTGTTACTAAAACCTTCCCTGGTTCTCCCTTAATATGTAAGGGGTTCCAAAAAACCTTAGCCCTTCCCCCCCCATTTGCAGCTTACATGTTTACTTATATCGAAATAGTTTTTAGTGATTATAAAAATACATAAAATTCTTTATTTATTGCAGGTATTAAAATTACTCTAGCTGATAAAGTGATAATATAATGGCTTCTCAATTAATTGGTGATTCGGAGGCAACGTGTGATAGATCGCATACGAGCAATAACATTTCGGGAAGCTCGTGATGCTGGAGCCACCTTTATAATACGTTCATGGGTTGCCAAAACGTTGCGAAGAAGTAAGCACTTCGTCAAAAGAAATTGGAATAAAACTTTGGATGAATGTGAAATGAATACAACCAAATCTGGGCGCTCAAATTTGCCACTCTCTCAGGAAACAAAGGACATCATTGAAAGCGGTACGCGTAAGCGGAAAAACAGCTGTGCTGAACTTTCTAGAGAGATCGAAGTGTTGAGAGGAAAGATCGTTAATGGCGAGATCATTCGATTGTACCGTCATAGGCAAGGTTTAAAGCCTTGGCATGAACTTCCAAAGCCAAGAAAAACTCAACTTAACATCGATGATAAAATGTGGTTTGCCCATTATCTTGAAGATTGGGATGTGGATGATTTTATGCATTTAGCTGTCTCCGATGAATTTTTTGTTTACGTAACACGTCGGCCTAACTACCAAAATGATCGAGTGTGGGCCACAACACCAGATGAAATCGATGACAATGAACATTATCGCGAATTATTACAAAGTCCAGTCTGTGTTGGTGTGTTTGTTTTGTTCACTGCAAAGAAGCTCATGTGAGTGCTGAAGCCAAATGGTCAGAGTTGGGATGGACAGTATTTTCGTGATATTATTCTATCCCAGCATGTCATTCCTTTTCTAAGAAACCCAAACAATGTTATGGATGTCGATCAGGTCACACTTCTGCACGATAAGGCCCCCTGCTTTAAGACATTAGCCACTCAACAGTTGTTGCGGAACCATGATATCGATTTCTTTGGAAATGAAGAATGGCCAGGAAATTCTCCTGACCTGAACGTCTATGAACACATTGGATCAGTTATAAAGGACAAGGTTGAATGTATCTTGTTTCAAGAACCTGCAGCAAATCGATTTTCGAAGGATACAATGACGCAACACATTGAAACTGTTTTAGCAAATTTGCGTAACGATCAAGATCTATTCACATCACTTTTGGCAAGCTACCCAAAGCGAATTCAGGCTGTCTTGGAAGCCAATGGCGGGAACGCCAAGTTTTAATTGTTTCTCATTAAATGCAGGATTAAATTCTCTTTTGTAAGGTATGTTTAGTTTACTGTACCTCTAATGGTTTAGGCCATGGGCTGGGGGGCTAAGGTTTATTGGAGCCCCGTACATCAGTGAGTGCCTAATACGTGACAGTGAGTGTCTAATACGAAAAGATCAGAAGATATTTAGGTGAAATAACCAATATTAACCTGTTAGGTTAATTGAATGCCCGGTTAGGTCAACTGTACGCCCTTGATGATTGGTTAGGTTAAGTTGTGATATTTTCGTTAGTTTGTGTTTAAGACCAAATATTTAATTCGTCCTAATACTTAATAAACCTTAGCAATTTTTAGTACATATTTTAAGTTAATTTCGTTACTAAATAAATCTTATAAATTTGTAGTACATATTTTTTAGTTATTTTCTGAGACCAAATTTTCATAGCACCTTTATATATATATATATATATATATATATATATATATATATTAAGGACTTATTTCTTGGAAATTTCAGTTTTATAATAAATAATAAAACCAGTGAAATATAAGACATTTTTATTTAGTATCAGAGATTTTGATAAAGTCCCTTAAAATCATTGCTGCAAATATTAAACTGTTTTAAGTTTTACATTTTGAGAAATAAAATATAATAGAATTTAATAAATATAAAAAATAAAATAAAATAAAATTAACGTATATACCAAATTTAATGTTAGTGAAGTTGTTGCAATGTTAGAAATACCACATATTTATTATAAATTTTGGTGAAAATTTATCTTCAAAATATGGGGATGTATACGATAATATAATTCTGGATTTTTTCCTCAAAATATGAATTCTTTTCGAAAAAGAGTGACGTATCACTGGTATGCGACATATCTGATGTTTCAACATACATAATTGTTTTTCATCAATTCAAGGATGCTGAATCCAAAAATCACATCCATTTTTTTCTCATCACGTACAGTTTTCTTGCAAATACCCATCACCCATTTTGTATGGGTGGGATATAGACATTTACCCAATTATGCAATATATGTGTACAATATATACATAGAATGATTTATTCATATTTATATGCAGATATCATGTGTCTATATAATTATATATATATAAAGAACGACGCTTGGGTAGAAGAGCGTCCGAACAAGATGAGGAGAGAGAACGAACAAATGAAAAATGAGGCACCTCCAGGAAACGAACAAAAAATCCAGAATTATATCATCGTATACATCCCCATATTTTCAAGATAAATGTTCACCAAGACTTATAATAAATCTGTGGTATTTCTAACATTGCAACAACTTCACTAACATTAAATTTGGTATATACGTTAATTTTATTTATTTTTTTTTTTTATATTTTTATTAAATTCTATTATATTTTATTTCTCAAAATGTAAACAGTTTAATATTTGCACCAATGATTTTAAGGGACTTTATCGAAATCTTTGATATTAAATAAAGTGTCTTATATTTCACTGGTTTTATTATTTACTAAAAACTGAAATTTCCAAGAAATAAGTCCTTATATATATATATATATATATATATATATATATATATATATATAATGGGACGATGTCTGTCTGTCTGTTCTATGTTCGTTTATACACCTAAACGGGCTAGGGTAATCCGCACCAAATTTAGTATGCACAAGGGAGAACCAGGGAAGGTTTTAGTAGCACACCCGTCCCTCACAGCTCCTCCCCATAGCGGGGGGAGTGAGAAGTGGGGTCCCATAAACGGCTATGGTAATTGTTCCAGAGTTAGTATACATATTAAGGGAGAAGCAGGGAAGGTTTTAGTAATACACTTGTCTCTCCCCGTCCACCCTAGGTTGTGTTCGGGGGGAATTTGCTCCGCCTTCACAGCGGTCATTCAGCTATATATAATATATATATATATATATCGTAAAGAACGACGCTTGTATAGGAGATATTCCGCGCAAGACGAGAGAGAGAGAACGGAACAAATGAAAAAATGAGGTAACCACCTGGGAATCGAACCCGGGATCTTCCGATTGCCGGTCAGACGCGATAACCATTACACCATGGACCTCACTCTTCCAAATGCCGTAATTCTTCTACATACTCGCAGAAACCAATGCCCCAAGGGGGCACCTCCCGCATGCCGTAACATTATATACATTCAACTGCAAAGAACACGCAGTATAAATAACGTAAAGAACGACGCTTGTATAGGAGATATTCCGCGCAAGACGAGAGAGAGAGAACGGAACAAATGAAAAAATGAGGTAACCACCTGGGAATCGAACCCGGGATCTTCCGATTGCCGGTCAGACGCGATAACCATTACACCATGGACCTCACTCTTCCAAATGCCGTAATTCTTCTACATACTCGCAGAAACCAATGCGCGGAATATCTCCTATACAAGCGTCGTTCTTTACGTTATTTATACTGCGTGTTCTTTGCAGTTGAATGTATATAATGTTACGGCATGCGGGAGGTGCCCCCTTGGGGCATTGGTTTCTGCGAGTATGTAGAAGAATTACGGCATTTGGAAGAGTGAGGTCCATGGTGTAATGGTTATCGCGTCTGACCGGCAATCGGAAGATCCCGGGTTCGATTCCCAGGTGGTTACCTCATTTTTTCATTTGTTCCGTTCTCTCTCTCTCGTCTTGCGCGGAATATCTCCTATACAAGCGTCGTTCTTTACGTTATTTATACTGCGTGTTCTTTGCAGTTGAATGTATATAATGTTACGGCATGCGGGAGGTGCCCCTTGGGGCATTGGTTTCTGCGAGTATGTAGAAGAATTACGGCATTTGGAAGAGTGAGGTCCATGGTGTAATGGTTATCGCGTCTGACCGGCAATCGGAAGATCCCGGGTTCGATTCCCAGGTGGTTACCTCATTTTTTCATTTGTTCCGTTCTCTCTCTCTCGTCTTGCGCGGAATATCTCCTATACAAGCGTCGTTCTTTACGTTATTTATACTGCGTGTTCTTTGCAGTTGAATGTATATAATGTTACGGCATGCGGGAGGTGCCCCCTTGGGGCATTGGTTTCTGCGAGTATGTAGAAGAATTACGGCATTTGGAAGAGTGAGGTCCATGGTGTAATGGTTATCGCGTCTGACCGGCAATCGGAAGATCCCGGGTTCGATTCCCAGGTGGTTACCTCATTTTTTCATTTGTTCCGTTCTCTCTCTCTCGTCTTGCGCGGAATATCTCCTATACAAGCGTCGTTCTTTACGTTATTTATACTGCGTGTTCTTTGCAGTTGAATGTATATAATGTTACGGCATGCGGGAGGTGCCCCCTTGGGGCATTGGTTTCTGCGAGTATGTAGAAGAATTACGGCATTTGGAAGAGTGAGGTCCATGGTGTAATGGTTATCACGTCTGACCGGCAATCGGAAGATCCCGGGTTCGATTCCCAGGTGGTTACCTCATTTTTTCATTTGTTCCGTTCTCTCTCTCTCGTCTTGCGCGGAATATCTCCTATACAAGCGTCGTTCTTTACGTTATTTATACTGCGTGTTCTTTGCAGTTGAATGTATATAATGTTACGGCATGCGGGAGGTGCCCCCTTGGGGCATTGGTTTCTGCGAGTATGTAGAAGAATTACGGCATTTGGAAGAGTGAGGTCCATGGTGTAATGGTTATCGCGTCTGACCGGCAATCGGAAGATCCCGGGTTCGATTCCCAGGTGGTTACCTCATTTTTTCATTTGTTCCGTTCTCTCTCTCTCGTCTTGCGCGGAATATCTCCTATACAAGCGTCGTTCTTTACGTTATTTATACTGCGTGTTCTTTGCAGTTGAATGTATATAATGTTACGGCATGCGGGAGGTGCCCCCTTGGGGCATTGGTTTCTGCGAGTATGTAGAAGAATTACGGCATTTGGAAGAGTGAGGTCCATGGTGTAATGGTTATCGCGTCTGACCGGCAATCGGAAGATCCCGGGTTCGATTCCCAGGTGGTTACCTCATTTTTTCATTTGTTCCGTTCTCTCTCTCTCGTCTTGCGCGGAATATCTCCTATACAAGCGTCGTTCTTTACGTTATTTATACTGCGTGTTCTTTGCAGTTGAATGTATATAATGTTACGGCATGCGGGAGGTGCCCCCTTGGGGCATTGGTTTCTGCGAGTATGTAGAAGAATTACGGCATTTGGAAGAGTGAGGTCCATGGTGTAATGGTTATCGCGTCTGACCGGCAATCGGAAGATCCCGGGTTCGATTCCCAGGTTGTTACCTCATTTTTTCATTTGTTCCGTTCTCTCTCTCTCGTCTTGCGCGGAATATCTCCTATACAAGCGTCGTTCTTTACGTTATTTATACTGCGTGTTCTTTGCAGTTGAATGTATATATATATATATATATATATATATCCCCGCAAGGGGGTTCTAAGCTCGTGCTCTTGAGTGCTCTTTGTGCTCGTTTGTACGTGCTTGTTCCTGGAGGTTTCACGTGCGCCCTCCCGGCCCTAGCACCCAAGGATGATGGGGCTCGACCCTGCAGTCCTTGGTCTTTTTCCACTTCGACTGTCCCCTCCACCCTTTCTTTTTCCTCTGTCTTTCCTCTCACTTTTTCTTTTTCCGCTGAGATATGCCCTTTAAATAGAGGCGAATCGGTTCTTCCTGAAAAAAAAAAAAAAAAAAAAAAAATATATATATATATATATATATATATATATTAGGCCCTCTTTATTTCACGGTTCGATATTTAGCTTTCTTTATTTCACAGTACCTTAAATTACTCCATTTTTTTTTATATATAGTACGATCTAAGCACTATTTCTCGGTAATATATAGAACGATATATTGCGAAAACAATAATATATAATTCTCGGTCGCAATCTCGCGAAATAACGAGGCTCTACTGTATACACATATTCATATACACGGCATATATATAAAATTCATATTAGCCCAAGGATTATTTTGTAGTATTCAGAGCAAAATTTTGTCCTAAATTCCCTTTGAAGTTTTGTGAAGGATATATATATATTATATATATATACCACCTCGGTGGTGTAGTGGTTGGCGTCACTGACTACGAATCCATCGGCCCCGGGTTTGAGACGCGGTGACGGCAGGCGGCGCGCAGCAAAACCCAGCTGTTCATCCTTCCACACAGTAAAGAAAGTGGTTGGTAGATAACTGGATACCCTGGGTGGCCTAGTGGTTAAGACGCTGGGCTGCTGGTGGGGCGTGGTTCGGATTCCACGTTAAACTGTAGGTCTAAGGTGGAGAGAAAAGCTTGACCTTCGTCAGAATGAACAATTCGGGCGGAAGCAAACCAAAGGTTATATATATAGGGTGGCGCAAAATTCACGCATCATAGGAATTTTCAGTGTTGATTCTGAACGATTACTTTTTACTCGTAATCTATTAAAAATGTATCAATAGTAACTACTTTTTACTTCATTACTTTTGTAAAAAATCTATACAATTACTTTTTTATATTTTCTTTTATTTTCTCCGGATCTCCCAAGGCTGTTTATTCTCTAATCCCATATTACTGATAATAATGGAGCAGTGTTGCCGTATGTATTTCAATCCAGGAATTTTGGCCCAGAATTTACGAAATTTTTTCCGGTTGACGTCTGGCATTCTCGCCTAATGTAATGTATAAACTTCAGTAATATTTGCAATTTAGCATTATAGTGAATCACGAATGCATTAACTAATAGTTAAAATTGTAATCATATTACAAGAATATCAGTACTGCAAATTTGTGCTATGTAAATAAAAAAAAGACATTGAAAAGTAATTTCTACTTTATACTTTTAGTTACTTTTCAGACATCAGTAATTTTTACTTCTAATCGATTACTTATTTAAGAGTAATTTTACTTCTACTTGATTACTATTTTCGGCAAGTAATTCTACTTTATTCGATTACGAAATCTTAGTAATTTGTCCACCACTGATCAAGACTATGGAAAAAAGATACCAAGGAAGGTGGGATGTCATCATGATGACGGACTACGGCTGGTCTCTGAAACGGGAAGGTTCGGAAGAAATGCAGCGCGAGAAGCGACCAAAGAAACGACGATTTTCTCCTACTGATCAATCATGATTGATCTATTATGTATCAATTAAGTATCGAAGATGAATTTACTTTGAAATGTATTGTATTTGTATTTCTTATAATTTTGTACTCTCGGAAATTTGGTTGTTTAATACATACTATGACTATGTCTGACTTATATTTTGTGAAAAACCCTGACATGATACATAAAAATGGTCGCGAAATTTGAAATCAGCATGGCAAAAATGTATAATATCACGTAATAAAAAAAAAACATCTCGTACTTTGGTTTGAAATCCAGACTCGGTGAATTTTTTCCCCTTTACAAATTACTTTAAAGTCACTCTTCTCTTTAGCCGACCGCGCACGGGATCGTCTCGCGACTCACGACTGACGACTCTAGTCGCCCGTGATTTTACATTGACAGAATGGGAGCCCCGCAAACTGCACCGACCGCGACGTGAGTCTTGGGAATTGCGTCGCGATCGCTGCATTTTGCATTTTGCGCCTCATTCTGTAATCTAATTTTCATAAATTATAATTATTCATGGTTCAGAACCTCGTAACTTTTCTAAACTCGAACTTCTCATTTAATAATGTATTATTCATTTTACATTTAATTTTAAAATATTTTAACTAATTTTATTTATAATTGTAAAACTTTATAATAATGTATTAGTATTTGCACCGATCATAATAGCTACATTTAGCGAAATTTTTGTTTTATAATCAATAGGATTTTTGTTGAACCGATTATACATACATACATACATATATATATATGTGTGTGTGTGTGTGTGTGTGTTCAGAAGAAGGACGTTAATAATTTTTTGGAAATTCATTACATTAAGCTCCAAGTTCACAAGGGGCTTTTAAGAAAATGTGTCCAGACTTGGATCTGAGTAGTTTTCATACTCAATTAATCGAAAACGATGAAAAATTGGATACAGTGAGAACATTAAATATAAAAATAGATACTATGAAAATAGATACTATGAAAATATTTACAATAAAAACAGATACTCTGAAAACGAGTACGGTAAAAAAAAAAAACATGCTACGAAAATAGGTATATAATGAATACAGTTACTATGAAAATAGTAACAATAGTTATAATTATTGTAAAAAAAAAAATACCGATAAAAACGGGTATTTTGTCATCATACCTCATCTCGTTAGTGACCTTTTGAGGTCGCATTAATTCGAAAAATATTAAATCCGAATCTTTCTTTCCAGTTGAATGCACTTCCTTACAAACTTCTAAAAATTTAAGAAAAACCCGAAGAAAATTTGGAATGCAAATGGATAAAAGTCCGGAACATTATTGTTACCGTGCCATCCAACCATATAAAGAATAAAAGTCCGCAATATTATTGTTACCGTGCCATCCAACCATATGAAGGAATAAACATAATAGAACATAACCCAAATGAAAATAAAACTCTTTTCTTTATCCTTTTTCTTGTTTTTTGGCGAAACAATTTCTTTGAGTCTTTAAAAAAAAAAAAAAAAAACCTTTTTTGGTTTTTGTATTTAAAAAAAAATAAAAAACTGAAAGATAAGGTACCAACCTGCCTTTATATATATATATATATATATATATATATATATATATATTAGGGTGTCACTTAAATGCAAAGTTTGAAATTTTCATGCTGACACCCCGCGAATCTATTCCATTGGTAAAAAAAACATGGTGACTGAAAAATCATTTTATTTGAATAACTATAAAAGGTCGCCCCCGCCTTCCAAAGTTTAATGCTTGCGCGGCGTCTCCATAATCGTTCATTAGATATCTATATATCTCTATATATGTGTGTGTGTGTATGTGTGTCTGAATATCTGAGAAATAAAGTGAACAATACTTAACGATCCACCATTTCTCATTTCAGCTACGTGATTTCTGGTGATGGAAACCCGGAAGTGTATATACCTATTAGGGGCAGCGGTTGATGAGGTGAAAGGATGCAAGCTTCCTTCCTACAGGCAAGCATTCGGTTACTTCCTTTACCTTCACCATGAAAAGAAAATGACAATACGTGACGCGTTGAGGAAGTCACTTCGAGCAGTGATGTCCTTCTGGGAGAAAGCTCACATTCCAACCAGACTCGAGACACACTGCGTCAGCAAACTGGATAAAGTCTTCGAGGAGTGGAAAGGACTCAAAAAACACGCCTCAAGGACGAGCGATTCACACAAGACGAAAGAAAAAGAATTCATTGAACGCCTCGATCGTCTCTTTGACATCGCCCACGCTGATTGTGAGAAATTGGTCAAGTACCCAGAGGATTGGGAGTTCCTTCAGCAGCAGCGCCAGAAAGGACGTCCAGGTTCAATGGCAGGTTTGGACATGACCCATCAGCGCCAAGTCAAAGATTGTACTCGACGTCGGGAGGAGAGAGGAGAAACGAAGAAAGCGATCAGCAGCTGAAATGGAGGCAGTATCCAACGAAGCGGTTTTGGAGTCCTCATCCTCCAGCTCAGATGATAGCGAAGAAAAAGGAGCATGTGGTGGTTCGTTAGCGTCTAAACAAAGAGCAACGAAGAACATCATGACATCGGAATTGGCGGCAGCGCTTGATCGCACGCAACTCTCGTCAAGAAAGGCCACATATCTGCTGTTTGAGGCAGCTTCCAGCTTAGGGCATGATGCTAGCGACTACAACATCAATCGTGGATCCATTCATCGTCAGCGTGAAAAATTCCGTACCCTTAAGGCTCGGCAACTGAAGAGCGAGTTCCAAGGCAATAGTCCGTTGACTGTTCACTGGGACGGAAAACTCATGCAAGATCTGACGTCACGAGAATATGTTGACTGCTTACCTATTCTTGTATCTGGCTCCGGGACAGAGCAGCTCCTCGGGGTGCCAAAACTTCTGTCAGGAACCGCGCTGGCACAAACAAATGCCATCATAGATTGCCTGAATGAATGAGGAGTGACCGATCATGTCAAATCTATGTGTTTCGACACAACCGCGACAAACACAGGCCACCGTGGAGGAACTTGTGTTCTTCTGGAAGAAAAAGCTGGATCGCTAGATTCAGTATCTACCGGTCCAGAAATTCTGCTTTTCAAGCGCTTCCATGATTATTGGACCCGCATTGACCAGCAACAGTTCCAAACTGCGGACACAGATGCGTTCACCAAAGCAGCTATTTTTAAGCATAGAACGGAGCTCATTGAGTTTGCAAAATCACAAGCACTTCAAGTTCGTGATGACTATCAGGAATTCCTCGATCTTTCCGTCATCTTTCTTGGAGGAGTTCCATACAAGGGACTAAACTTCCGCGCCCCTGGTGCTATGCACCGGGCGAGATGGATGGCTGAGGGGCTCTATGCCATCAAGATCTGGCTCTTCCGAAGACAGTTTAAACTGACGAACACTGAGGAACGCGGAATTCGAGATATCTGCCTCTTTTCTGTTCTAGTTTACATGAAAGCGTGGGCAACAGCTCATCTGTCCATCGAAGCTCCGCTGAATGATTGGGAATTGATGAGGACGCTCCTTCGATACCCGCACAAGAAGATCTCTGATGGTACCACCAAGAAGCTGTCTGCGCACCTGTGGTACCATTCGGAGGAGGCAGTGGGTCTGGCGTTCTTTGATGAGAGGATATCGATGGAAGTGAAGTGCAGCATGGTTGCAGCGTTAGATCAAGAAGCCCCTCACATGCCGCCAAAACAACCTTTGGTTCTTGATACTATGTTCCTCAGTGACAGCAAAGGACTGGAGCAACTGATCACAAAGAACACCGAGGATTCTTCTCAAAACTTCAGTTGCCAGATTGCTTTCTGCTCCACCATCCCAGTTCATGGACGTCAAACTCTGAATACGTGCAAGCTCGGGATGTGGTCTCCAAACTTGCAGTGGTGAACGACAGAGCAGAACGGGCCGCGGCTCTGGTGAAGGAGCTGAACGGAAAGTTGACAGTGAAAGAAGAACAGCTCCAGTTCCTCATTCAAGTTGTCACTGACCACAGAAAGCAACACCCAGCTCCGAACAAATCAGCATTAGTGAGGACGCGAAAGAACTAATCACTGATCAGCGTATGAGCACCAATTATTCTGCTACTGTATATGTATTTTATTTCTCAAAGTTTTGCTTTTGTTGCTTCTCCATTTTGTACCATTATTCGCCAAATTATGTCTTCTATTTTGATTATATAATAAACTGTTTGTATTCTTTGCGTTTTTAAGTGTCTTACTTTCGTTCTTTCACCAAATTGCCTTGTTTTTTATTATCTGGTTCGGCCCAAGCTGTGAACACTGAACAGCTTGTTGACGTCAACAAATGGGTCTTGATTTCAGTGACGAGGGCGACCTTTAAATGATGACCAATCAGGACCAAATTTCTCTTCCGTATGTTTTACACCAAATGGAACAATTTTAGGGGGTGTCATAGGAAAATATCCATCGTTTAATTTTCACCCTATTACCTAGTGACACCCTAATATATATATATATATATATATATATATATATATATATACACACAGCATCGTCATAAATTTTCATTTCGGTCCAACTTTTGCCTTAGTTTTCATTGTTGTTCATTTTTATCCATTATCTCGTACAAGTCATATTTGTTATAATTTCAAATTTCTAATCACTTAGCTTGTGTTAAGGTAGTAAGTGGGGAGTGGGTGGGGGGGATTCTATTAAACAACTTAGAGAAAGCGTTTTTTACGGTATACAGTGATTCTTTTTTCGAATTTCACCCTCGTTAAGATTTTAATTAAAAAACTCGGTCAAGTAACACCAAATTCATGCTACCTCAGGCTTGTACACACCCAGCGCTTTGTTTTAGGTTAACCTGACCTAATCTAACTTTTATGTTAGCCTAACCTAACCTAATATAACTTTAAAAAAGTAGGTCGTAGAAGAAAATCTGAATTAATTACAAAGTTCAACCTAATTGGTAAAAAAAAGCGGTTTACTGTTGGCGCTTCTTGGGAATTTAGTGTGTGTGTGTGTGTGTGTGTGTGTGTGTACGAGAGAGAAAGAGAGGTACACACACATAAGATACAAAAAGTAAATTATTTACTCAATGTATCGAACGAGGTCCCGCCCCCACACACACACACACAAAAAAAAAAAAAAAAATCCCAACCATTTTTACTCCAAACTTTTTCCAAGACGAACTTCATTTCAGAGAACGGGAAAAACTTTTTAATTTTTAGATTACCACTTTCCAATTGCAACAAAGTCTCGCGTTTACATCGATTTGGAGTCTCAGCACGCACACACGCACGTACACATTATATGCGCTCAGGATATGTCAACGGATTAAGTTCGTTATAAGAACAGTATTAGTTTAACACAAAGCGCCGTTCCTTCCACACACCCATTCAGGGTACCAGCAGCTCATAGAATCATTGTCAAGTACGTAGAGGGTAGATGTACTGACAAAAGCTTCCGTACGTGGTTCTTTCATCATCACTAGAATCAACAATGCTCCTGATATCAAATTCAGTGCACGGTCAGGTTCAAAATCATTTATGTTCCTGCGTCGTTAGTTTGCATTGCAAACATCCCCGGCTGTATAGGTCCGGGTGCATGATTCATCAGGAGCAAGATGCACCACACGTTCGTGTTTCCTCCCCAAGGCGACACAAATTCACCCGCTTTAATCACAAGTACATTTATATCACATTTGCACATTCAATTCTGTATCATGACATTTATCTTATCAAAAAACCTAATAAATTTAACCAAACTTTTCCGAACCAAGCGTAACCTTAAGTATATTCCCCTTTTCACGATAAAAGATACCATTTATAAAGATAAACCACCGCGACACTGCTAATGTCGTGATACGCACATTCGTATCACGATGGGCTGTGTATCCTCAAGACCGTCGTGATTCCATAGGGAAGGAAAGAAAAACACACACACACACACACTGTAAATATAACACAGCTCAGTCGTCACATCTTTAGATCAACCTATCAGGAAAATGGCACTAGAGTTAGTTTCTTACTTGACCCAATTTTGCTGGGGACAGTTTGGTGAAGGAGTGTGTGTTTCCATCATGTGCTAAGTCTGCTTGACTGAAAGTGACCACGCTAGTATTTCGTGTGGCAATTTAGTATTCAGTTTTCGTTCTTCCGTGACAAAACCCTTATTGGGGATGTGGGGAAAGTTAGGCCCTCTTCCTCGCTTCGTTTTTACCTTTACACTATATTGCGCCAACCGATTTTCTTTATCTGCCGTACGTTATTCATTATCCGCCGTGGAGATGGGACAATTCGACGGGGCCGACTCGATGCGACCCAACTCGATGTGGCCGACTCGATGTCAGGACAACTCGATGTCAAGCCAAGTCGATGCCAGGCCAAGTCGAAGCATATTGTGCTTTATTATCTTTTAAGGGTATTTTAAGAAGAAAAAGTAAAGCATAACAAATAATTAAGGCATACATTTAATAAACATTTATTACAAATTCATTAAATTTTATTAAATTATTAAAAATTATAAAAGAATAATGAATAGGCATTACTTTGACAGTGAAATTACATTTAATTAAAATTATAAGCCAAGTCGAAGCATATTGTGCTTTATTATCTTTTAAGGGTATTTTAAGAAGAAAAAGTAAAGCATAAAAAATAATTAAGGCTAGGTAAGGTAGGTAAGGTAGGGTAGGTAAGGTTAGGTAGGTTAGGTTAGGTAAGGTAAGGTAGGGTAAGGTAGGGTAGGTAGGTTAGGTTAGGTAAGGTAGGTAAGGTAGGGTAAGGTAGGGTAGGTAGGTTAGGTAAGGTAAGGTAAGGTAAGGTAAGGTAGGTAGGTAGGTTAGGTAAGGTTAGGTTAGGTTAGGTAGGTTAGGTAAGGTAGGGTAGGTAGGGTAGGTAAGGTAAGGTTAGGTAGGTAAGGTAAGGTTAGGTAGGTAGGTTAGGTTAGGTAGGTTAGGTAAGGTTAGGTAATTATTGAACTCGGCCTCGGTCTTGGCTTCAGACTCGACTACAACACTGTTTGGCATCGACTTGGCCTGGCATCGACTTGGCTTGACATCGAGTTGTCCTGACATCGAGTCGGCCACATCGAGTTGGGTCGCATCGAGTCGGCCACATCGAATCGTACCCAACCCATCCGCCGTACGTTTTTCCTTATCCGCCGTACGTTCTTCCTTATCTGCCGTACGTTCTTCCTTATCTGCCAGATGTTAATCCTAATTTGCCACACGTTATTCCTAATTTGTCATACGTTATTCCTAATCTGCCGTACGTTATTCCTAATCTGCCAGATGTTATTCGTAATTTGCCGCACGTTATTCCTAATCTGCCGTACGTTATTCCTAATCTGCCAGATGTTATTCGTAATTTGCCGCACGCTATTCCTAATCTGCCGTACGTGCTTCCTAATCTGCCGTTTGTTATTCCTAATTTGCCGCACGTTATTCCTAATCTGCCGTACGTTTTTACAAATCTACATACAGACATGTACAATAATTTCACTCAGACGTTTGTTCTTAGAGAATCTCAGCTTCAAGATGAATAAGAAAACACATATATTTATCATTATTATTGTAGGCCTAAGCAAACGTTTCGCAAATAAAATTCCATCTTCACTGCTAATATAGCTAAAATTAAAGTATAAAAAGTTAAAAATTATAAGATGGTAATAGAAATGCATTTAAATAGTCAGTCTCTTAGTACGGTGGCCTTTGTCATTAACCAAAGAAATGATGCGGCGATGAAATTATAACTTCTTGTATATAATAAATAAAAAAAAATCCTTCAAAAAATACATTGTGTAGATTGGAGTAAGTAGTACAGTGTTTCAAGCTATTCTTTAGTTTCCACTGTCTCTCCAATGAGTAAATGGGTACGCGAGATAGATGCACGCACGGTGTGAATGAAAATTGAAACTATTCTTTTCATTATACTTTTTCCAACTTTCCTATAACTCTTCTTTCGCAACAATTTTCTGTCAGTAGTGGCTGACGGAGGAAGAGGAGGAGCCTTGCCTCTTCTATACTTTACTACTACTATTACTATTCCTTTGCGAAAACTTTACATGTTTACGAGTGTAAGCATGGTATAAAACTTTACATCATTCTATATTTTCATTTAATTCTTTCTTGGGATAACCTTGAGTGGATCTCAGGGCCTTTGTTAGCCTATAAATCCGTAACTCTGTAAATCTTCCGTACGTTCTTCCCTCGTTTTGTGAATTTATTTAAACTGTTGCAGATTATAAGAAGGTGAAGGTATGTATATAAATGATCCATTTTCTTCCCGAGAGATTTATGAAATAGTTTTTCTCGTCTTTTTCTTCCTCAGAGTAATAATTCTTAAGTTAAGTTATTTCTTTTACGAAGGATTGGCACTGTCTTTGAAAGTCTTCTATTACGAAGGATTGGCACTGTCTTTGAAAGCCTTCTTTTACGAAGGATTGGCACTGTCTTTGAAAGCCTTCTTTTACGAAGGATTGGCAGTGACTTTGAAAGTCTTCTTTTACGAAGGATTGGCACTGGCTTTGAAAGTCTTCTTTTACGAAGGATTGGCACTGACTTTGAAAGCCTTCTTTTACGAAGGATTGGCACTGACTTTAAAAGCCTTCTTTTACGAAGGGTTGGCACTGTCTTTGAAAGCTTTATCACTGAATAATTTTTTTTTTATGTGGGAATCTACAATTAAATGCTGTCGGGTTTGTCGACAGTGTTAGAGAGTTAGTCAAACAAAACCAAAAATTTCCACTATAGGCTAGCTCGCGGGCGGGGGGAGAGAGAGAGAGAGAGAGAGAGAGAGAGAGAGAGAGAGAGAGAGAGAGAGAGAGACTAAAAGCTCTCGTATTAAAGGGTGTCCCAGAAGTCTTGGAGGGGTTTTATTTGGCTATAACTTTTTTGTTTGGTGATCAAATAAAAAAGGTTCGTAACACTTGAAAATATATTTATTGTGATTTTAATTACAAATTTAATATCTGGTGAAAATCTTAATTTTCATTGCGTAAATCGCATTAGCGTACGTTATCCGACTCTGATGATCTTGTGGTTTAATTTCTTGAGCAATTTGAATTTTGTACGGATGAAGATTGATATCCTTTCTTAAAATTCGATGTAAGGAACTTCTTGAAATGTTTAATTCCTGGCTGCGTCGTCGGACTGATGTGGATTTTCCTCAACGCTTTCACGAACCATCTCAATCAGAGTTGGACTTCGGCTTGTCCGTGGTTCGTCTCCCTGACCCTTTCCCATACGAAATTTAGCGACGTACCGTCGAATAGTTCGATCAGAAGGAGCAGAACGTGTGTTGAATTTTAATCGAAAAGCTCTTTGAGCGGCAACGATGGAAGAGTTGTTTGTCAAATAAAGTTCAACAATAGCCACTCTTTGTTGCACTGTCCAGGATCCCATTTTCATTAATCGCAGCAAAGGTACTTTAATTGAAAAATAAAAATAAATTAATTAATCAAAAAAGAAAAAAGTTATAGCCAAATAAAACCCCTCTAAGACTTCTGGGACACCCTGTATTTATAAACGTGTAAGGTTTCTGCATAGAAACCGTAGAAGTGGTAAGGAATTGAATAGACACGGCTCTTGTTCTTCCGCCAACCACTGTTGACAGAGTGATGGAAGATTTATAGTAAGGAAGAAAAACGTAATATTCTGATTTCCTCTTGATATGTCACACACTTCGGTGACTAATATATATATATATATATATATATATATATATATATATATATATATATATATTAGTTTGATGCGAACCATGAAATTAAATTAATTTAAGATAAAACCAAATACGACCGTTGCCTCACACTTAAAAAAAAAAACCGAAACTTCGCAACATCTCTGAAGAAACGGTAAGTCTAAAACAAACAAGTCATTTAATTGTTGAGGAAACATTTTGGAAATAAAATATTGAACGTTGTATACATAAGGCCAAAGAGTTTGGCCAAAGTACTGAAACTAATTTGTGAAGAAGAAATCAGAACAAGCTACGAATCCTCAAGTTTCCCAACAAAAGCCAAATGAATCGGGTTAGAACAACCAATTATAATATATATACAGGATATATATATATATATATATCAGATGCGGAGAGAGAGAGAGAGAGAGAGAGAGAGAGAGAGAGAGAGAGAGAGAGAGAATATGTAAGTTATCCTTCTCATACGAAATTTTGTGCGTTTTTTGTATTATTTATTTAATAGAAAATGGAGAACTTATGACAAACTCTGTTCTATTATTTATTTAATAGAAAATGGAGAACTTATGACAAACTCTCTCTCTCTCTCTCTCCACACACACACACACACACATATATATATATATATATAGGGTGAACCAAATGTAGGTGGACAGTAAATGATAACGTTTATTTTGAGAATACATATTTAATTTTTTTGTATACTATAATACAAAATAAAATTTAAATAAATTTAGTTATAATATTTAATATAATAAAACACAAACACCATAGTTATAATGAACACCATAGTTATAATATAATATAACACAAACCGTATTCAACCTACTGTCCACCTACTTTTGGTTCACCGTGTATATTAGAACGTCCGCTGGTGCCTTGTGCAGCAAAACCCCTCGAAACACAACTTAGGGAGGAACTAGGTGTTCTCCTTGTTCTCCCCTGATGTAAAATTGTGTATACTAAATTTGGTGCAGATTATCCTAGCCGTTCAGGGAACCCCTTCCAGCCCCCCACCAGAGATTGGGGAGGGAGGGGTAGGTTCTTCAGTTGTTTCGGCAGGACATTAAAAAGTTTTGGGCTTCATATTTAGAGTTTTACTTTGAATTTACCTTGAAGCGCTTCTGCCTCAAGGGTGCGCTGCTCCCACAAAGTCCGCTCAGCGCCTCCTGAGGCGGGGCCACGACGGGGTCGCCACCCTTCTTTTCTCTTGCTCCTGCCATACGATTTGGTCCCCTATTACATTTGTGGGGGCTGGTCTGGCAGAGGAATTCCCTGGCACTGTGGGTTGGTCGGGTATGTTGGCTAAAAACATGTCCAAGTGTTTTTTAAAAGTATCTACTGGGACTGCACTTATATCTCTAAGGTACTGAGGCAAGGAGTTAAACAGGCAAGAACCCTGCCTAGAGATACTATTATATTGAAGGGTTTGAATCCTTCTCAGACTGTTTGGTGGGAGGTGATATTTTTTACACATTCTGCCAGTTCTTGTTAAGGTGGGCACAACTGGTTCAGTATTGGGGGCAACTAAAAGCCCTTCTAGAATTTTCCAGGTGTAGATTAGGATTATCTCTCAAACTTTCTCTCTATGGAATAAAGGTCACGGTCTATGAGCCTATCCCAGTAGTTTAATTTGTTTTTACTCACCTGCTGCCCATCATGTTGTTTAATATACGAGGTAAAGGTTCTTTGTAGGCCCTCAAATTTTTGCAATTCATTTTGTTTGTGGGGAAACCATAATTGAGAGCAGTAGTCAATGCGTGGAAGAACAAGTGATTTCCACAGGGTAAGCATGGTCATACTGTCCCTAGTTCTGAATGTCCTCAGTATATATCCTATTAGTTGTTTGTATGAGGTTACTTTGTCAATGTGCCTGTTGAATGTTGCATCTTCAGATAATATAATCCCTAAATCCCTTACATGATCAGTTTGTACAATATCTTTTCCTGTGGGTCCAGTGTAGTTGAATTGTTCTTTCAGGTATTTATTTGGTCCATACTTAATTAGTTCAAATTTGTCTTCATTGAAGGCCATATTGTTTGCATCTGCCCATGCATATATAGTTTGTAGATCTTTTGTAGCTCCACACAGTCTTCTTTTTCTGTAATTGGTCTTAGTATTCTGGTATCATCTGCGAATGACAGGAGAGAGCTTCCTACGTTACAGTTTATATTGTTTAGCATTAAAAGGAATAGAATTGGCCCCAGTACTGTACCTTGCGGCACTCCACTAATCGCTTCTTTTTCTATAGATCTTGCTCCATTTACAATTGTTATTTGTTTTCTGTCAGAAAGAAAGGCATGGATCCATTTTCCTATTTTTCTACAAATACCAAGTTCTTTTAGTTTATGGAATAATATACCATGGTCAACCTTGTCAAAAGCTTTTGCAAAGTCTAGATAGATGACATCAACATTGTGGTTTTCTCCCAAATATTGTAGGATTGTATTGCAATGGTCTATAACAGTGGTGCACAAACTTTTTTGATGTGAGGGCCAAGCGAAGAAAATAACTAAATGTATTAGCCTACTTACTTTCCATCTAAGTCATAAATTGGGTAACTTTTATATTCTAACTTTTTCATTGAATTGAAAAGACCCGTGGGGCCACTGAAAAGACCCGTGGAGGACACATTTGGCCCTCGGGCCAGGGTTTGTGCATCACTGGTCTATAAGTTCAGTAAGGCAGGATCTCTTTTGTCTGAAGCCATGTTGAAAGTCTTCTAAGAGATGTTCATTTTCTATAAAACTGACATGTGCCTTTTCAGGACTTTCTCAAATATTTTGATAATATGGGAAGTCAAGGATATGGGTCTATAGTTCTTGGCTTCTTTTCTTTTGCCTCCTCTGTAGATTGGGGTAATATTTGCTTGTTTCATGATTGGTGGTATTCTACTGGTGTCCAGTGAGGATCTCCACAGGATTTTCAAAGGCAGAGATAACGTATGTTTGCATTCCTTAAGAATCTTGGCTCCAATTCCATCTGGACCAGAGGCTGAACTCCCCGGTAGCTCTGTTATTGCCTGTTGTATATCTCTAGTGGTTATATGAATATCTTCCAATAATGGTCTGTCTTGGTCAATTTCTTCTCTATCAAAAACTGCTGTAGTTTTTATTTTCTTTGCTACTGCAGGGGTACTCCAGCTTAAAGCATGATGAGATTGTAGAATGTTTGCCATTTCCTGTGGATTAGATGTGAGAGTTAGTCCATCTTTAGCAAGCAATGGGCCAATGCTCGTTTTGATAACTGCTTTGCGTTTAGCATAGCTAAAGAAGAATTTGCTATTTTCCTTTATAGTGCCAATAGCTTTGTGTTCATTATCAATGTTCTCTCTTATGGTTGACTCCTTTATTTTACGTTCTAACATCAGTATCTGATTCCGGATGTTACTATGTCTTGTATCACTTAATTGCTTTGTCAGTTGTTTAGATAGCTTTGTTCTCTTTCTCATAAGTGTCCTTCTGTATCTGTGTTCTTTTGTCAGGTGCTTCTTTGCACTATCGTTTTTCTTTGGTGTGTGCTTGTATAATGCTAATGATAGCAGGTATTGTATTCTACTCCAGCATTCTTCTGGTTCTAGGTTTTCTAATTCATCTTCCCAGTTTATTTCTCCCAGACAGTTATTTATTGATGTCCAGTCTTACTTGTGCAGGTTTAGGTCAGAGTATGGCAAGTCCATTTGGCATGGGTCTTTACATTTGTGGAGAGACAAGTTTGTGAATATGTGCATGACATTGTGGTCGAAGTGTATAGTTGGTGTTATAACAATGTGGTCAATTGTAGTTGCATTATTTGTCAGCACTAAATCTAGGATATTATTTTTTCTAGTTGGGCAGTGAACATGTTGTACTAATAGTTTTTCCATAAACTCATTCAGGTGTTTTGATTTGGACCTTTTTTGTCCCTGATTTCATACTACCATATTGGTTCCAGGTGCAATTTGGGAGATTAAAGTCTCCTGTAATGATTAAGTCTCTTGTCGAGTCTACAATAGCTGGTCATCGCCTGATTTTTTCCAGAACTTCAGTGAGCTCTAGATGGGAGCTATCTGGGGGGGCTTAGATATTCACTAGTATTATGTCTTCTTTCGATTTTGGTTTTCATGCTGGGACAGTTCTGTCATTCCAGTGTGTTTCTCGTTTATTTCTAAAGTTATATATATACTCGTACTATATTTTTATGTGGAAGGATGAACAGCTGGGTTTTGCTGCACGCCGCCTGCCGTTACGGGGTCCCGACCTGGGCCGATGGATTTGTAGTCAACGATGCTCACCACTACACCAACGTGCAATACATATATGTAGCGGGAGAGAGGCCTTCAAGTACTTTCGCGATTTCCACTTTACAATAAACCCGCTGTTCCATCGATACAACCACGACTAAGATTACGTCACATTGCGAGATTCACTCAATGTCACACCTCGATGTCGTTATAATACTCAATACGCAATTATTGGTAGGACGAGACTCTTCCATAATTTGAGCATGATGTTTGCTTTTCTGCTGCGGAAGCTCCTCCAGATTTCCTATTTTTCTAGCCGTTGTAATTTTGATGTTATAGTGCTCTCTGAATTCTGTATCCGACGACATTATTACTCCAAGAGCCCTGACTTGTGGGTTTGGTGTTATCTGTTTGTCTTGCAGAGTTTTGTACCTTTTATTCTGTAGTTGGAATTTTTCTTCGTTGAACTTCATAGTGTTGTCTTCTGCCCAGTGAAATAATGTTTCATTGTCATTTTGTAATTTTCTTATGTCACCGTTCAATATTTTCTTACATATCTTTGTGTCATTTGCGAAGCATGATACAATACTGCCCTTAATATCTGCAATCATTATTATGAACAGCAAATGAGCTAATACTGTCCCTTGTGGGACAGAGCTCACGACTTCTGAGACTTCCGATTTAACTCCGTTTACCGCCACTCTTTGTGTTCTTTGCGTCAAGAAATTAAATATCCATCTTCCTAGCTTTCCAGTGATTCCTGTATTCATAAGTTTGTGTGCTATGATTCCATGGTCACATTTATCGAAGGCTTTAGCAAAGTCAGTATATATTACATCTATGTTTTGTCCTCGACACAATGTTTCCAATATTTTCTCCTCGTATGAGTCTTTTTCTTGTAGGTAGTAAGCAGTTTTGCCTCTAATTATACGTTCAAAGCAGTTTATAAGGTGTGAGGTGAGAGCCACTGGCCGATAATTCTTGGGCATTGCTCTGCTACCACCTTTATAAATAGCGGGGACAATGTTCGCGTTCTTTAAGGGGAGTGGAATTTGTACTGTGTCGAGTGATTTCCTCCATAGTAAGTATAGCGGTTTGGCAATACTCTCTTTACATCTCTTCAGAAACGTGGCACGCCATGTGTTTGGCCTTGGCGCTGAATTGTCTCGCATCTGTGATAGGCCGTAATTACATCTCCTTCGTGAACTCGAAGTCCATTAATAGGTTTGTGCCGGAATTTGTTCGTGGCTGATTTGTATCTATGTCGAAAAATTCGTCTGGGTTTTCTACTTCCATCTCGAACTTAGAGGTGCTAAACATAGAGTTAAATTGTTCCCTAAGCAGTTCCTTATTTTTTTCGGGTCATTTGTGTATTTGACCTCCCTGTCTATCAACGGACCAATACTCTCCTTACACTGCATTTTCCTTTTGGTAAACGTGTAGAATTATTTTGGGTTAATTTTATGTTTTCTGCTACCTTGTTTTCCTCTTCGTTTGTCTTATGTATGAATGTTTGCTTTAGGTCCATTTCTATTTCGCCAAGTTTCCTCTCTAGTTTGAGCCTCTTCGCATCAGTTCTGCATCTGTGGAGATGTTTTACGGTTTGTCTTCGTTGCCTGAATAGTGTCCTGATTTTCCTCTCGAGGTTGTTACGTTTTCTTTTTTGTCTCTCTGGAATATGTTTCAATATTATATATAGGTTTGGTTTCAGTCTCTATTATACATAGTATTTCTTGTGGAGTCTTCTCGTGACGTAGCAATTCCCAATTTACTTCCTTATTATTCTCCTTACTACTTATTATCTCGTTGTTATGTGTCACTTTTTAAAATGCTGATTTTGTAATAATAATAAAATTCTTTTAATTCTTTTTATACGTTACAGGAAGTAAAATGATATGTCTGTCCAATTAAGGAGCTTTCCAATGTGGTATTTTGTTACATGAAGACTTACGAGCAATTAATCAATACTGAAAGAAATTGTATTTAATGGTGACATCACGTTTTGATTAAAATAATTGTTTATGTTCACAGAAATATTGATATTATTGGTTAGAATGTTTTTCTGTTATTTGTATTTATACATTTTATCCCATTTTCTTTCAAAAATGTAATTTGACTCGTGAAACCTGCACCTGAACATTGTTTGCTAACATTGTGCCCTTCTCTTACGGATATTTCTATATAATGGCTCTTGCAAAAGAGATATACGAAAATAGACTCAACATTAATTAATACCTTCTTGATGAAGAACTACAGAGACATAATTATAGCCAATAAAGTGGGAGTTTCATTCTCCACGGTGAGCAAAACCCTCTCCTCTCGTCATTCGCAAAATGGGAGTGTAATGAACAAAGTAAGCCGACGGCGAAAAAGGAAGACATCGGAAAAAGAGGACAAATACATGATTTTATCCGTAAGAAAATTGATGGAGAAAATAGAAATTTTTTACAACATAGTCACCGAAAATTTTTGCAAAAAAAAAAAAAAAAAAAAACTCGGAGGGTGGATTTTCAGTTCAAATAAATAATTTTGAATAAAAATTTCAGGTAAGATTTTATGTATAATTTGATGAGTAATTTTAAAATTTTTTTGGCCTGTTTTTGAACACTTTCTAATAACTTTTTTCAAAACATGCTATTTATAGGTTATTATTATTTCTCCGCAATACATCTTTTTAAGCCAAAAAAATAATAAAATAAAAAAGTGATTGGGTCCAACAGCAGTCCAACTACAGCTAATCTGGAAAATTCCCAAAGATATGATATGTTAAATAAATCCTATTAGAATGTTAGGAAATGCTTATGAAAATACAGAAAAGCGTTGGCTTCCGGGCTCTGCCGGGACCCCGCTGGGGGAGCTACCGCTCACCCGAGAACCCCTAGCTATTAGGCTCGTGCCTACGGCACTCTCAATTGGTTTTTGTGCTGATTTATGTTTTTAAATTTGTTTACATGCCTAGATGAAAAGTTCACCAGTCGCCACTGACATATATATATATATTAGTGATGTAGCGGATGTCTTTTTTTCACATCCGCGGATGCGGATGAGGATGTTTGATTTCAACATCCGCGGATGCGGATGCGGATGTCTACATTTTCGTTATTTTTTAGGATATATTCGAGATTTGTTGTGTTTAACGTATATAATAAGTTATTATATAGAGAGAGCTGTAGCTATAATGTAGTATAATTGATTAATTGTACAATAATTGCTGTACTTTTCTCTGAACATATAAAATAATATCAAGCATCTAACTAATATAGAAATCAATTAGTGAATTCGTCTGCAAATAAATTCGTTATATTTTGTTGAGTTTCAGCCACAATTAGAAACCATAATTGTGTTACCAGGATGCGGGACGTGAACCCAACTCAAATGCACCCCACCGACCTCTTTCCCCAACCTCCACCCTTATAGAAAGAGATCTTTAATTAGCTTGATAACTATTTATATTAAGTTTAAAGTTTTATTAGGCATATTTATAAATGAGTAATTAAAATAAAGTAAACTAAAATGTTCATCGTTTAATGTTCAAACTTAATTATAGGAAGGTTATGCTTAAGGAACATTAATTGTTCTGCCTTTTCTGCTGCCAGTCTGTTTCTCTTTTCATCATATATTAATCCAACACTGCTAAATAATCTCTCGCTTGGTACGTTTGTTGGAGGACAGGCTAAATGTTTCCTTGCAAGTTTACTCAAGTATGGATAGATATTCTGCGTATTTTTCCACCAACTAATAGGATTGTCACATGCAGCCAGGCGTTTTTCTTGGTGATAGCTCTCGATCATTTTTACTACATCTTTTGACATCGCGTAGGTCTCGTCATTGCTGCTTGACTCAAGAAACTGAGAGAGAGATTCTGTGATAGATTTGCTTGTTGAAGGTGTTGGTTCTGTCACTGAAACTTTTATTCTTTTGGTGGGTGGCGAAGCGACAGATTCAAGAGATTGAAGCTCTTCAACTGCTTTGCCAAGTGATGATTTAACTCGTTCTAATGTACTAGGTGAAAATAACTTAGCTTTGTAACGTGGATCTAAGTAGGTTGCAAGAGAGTAACTTCATACAAGAACAGCCTCTCGTCTTGTCGCTTGCATCACTTTTGCGCACAATGAACTAGTTCTATTAATATAGTAGAATTTGATAATTTCCGCTTATTAATGACATTTTATCTCAACGGTCCACATCCGCACGACATCCGCAGTCCAAAGTGCGGATGCGGGTGCGGATGCGGATGCGAGAAAATGTGCGGATGTTCCGCGGATGCGGATGTGACCTACATCACTAATATATATATATATATATATATATATATATATATATATATATATATATATATATATATAATATATAATATATATATTAGGGCGTCCCAAACAAATGTATACACACTTTAACAGCTGATAGCTCAATTGATGTTTCTTTCTTTCCAAGTTAAACCCATTAGAATTAATAATGGCAGTCAGACTAAGCTTTGAACAAAGGAAATTCATTCTAAAATGCTACTGGAAGTGTGAAAACGCAGTTGAAGTGCAAAGACAGTTTAGGAGGGAGTTTCAAACAGATCCACCAACGCGACTTACCATCACTCGAATTAGAGATAAGTTTGAAGCCGATGGAACTGTTCAGAATGTCCACAAGAAGCGTTCCGGAAGACCACGGACATCGACAAGCCCCACAAAGCAAGAAAGAGTACTGGAAACGTATCACCAAAGTCCAAGAAAATATGTGCGGCAAGCGAGTCGTGAGGTAGGAATTTCAGAATCGTCTGTCCAACGCATTTTGAAGCGCTGTCAATGGAAAAGTTACATTCCAAGATTAGTCCATGCTATTAATGAAGATGATGATCCGGACCGAAGAGTGGAGTATTGCGAGTGGTACTTGGCACGATGTGGATGTGGATTGGACGAAGGGGTTTCGTAGAATACCCTCCGCGTTCACCAGACCTCACACCACTAGACTTTTTTTATGGGGATACTTAAAAGACAAAGTCTACGCTATAAAACCTGCAACAATCGCTGAATTGAGAGCAGCCATTGAACGAGAATGCACACAAATACCAAACGAAATGTTTCGTGATGTTTGCGATTCCATTGCTTCGCGTTATCAGCAGTGCCTGGACCAGAACGGACGTCAGTTTGAAAACAGGCGTTGACAAAACAATTAAATAATGTCTGTAGATTCTATTACATTTTGAAAATGAAATGTATTTTAATAAACACTGCCTTTATAATTATTTAAAGTGTGTATACATTTTTTTGGGACGCCCTGTATATATATATATATATATATAATATTTAGGAGAAATCCAATGACAAGGAGGAATGTAAATGCCATGAAAAGTCTTCTTTAATGCGCAACGTTTCGAGCAATACGCTCATCATCAGGCTAGATAATAACAATATGAAATTAGAATGTACCTGTATCAGAAACTATTGCCATTATTTTAGATAGGGTTTTTAGCTCTGATGATAGTTTTCATGGTTTTTCATGGTCTTATTTTAAGGAACTTTTAGAATTGGTTTTTAAGCAATGTTATTTTACTTTCAATAATAAGGTTTACCAACAAATTGATGGTGTTGGGATGGGATCACCCGTCGGACCTCTATCAGCTGATTTTTTTATGACTCATTTAGAAAGTGTAATTTTTAGACAATCTCCCACCCATTGTAAACCAATTTTCTATCGACGCTTCGTTGATGACTCGATAGCTGTTTTTGATAATGCTGTACAAGCGCAACAATTTTTTAACTTCTTAAATTCTCTGCACCCCAATATAACTTATACAATGGAAACTGAGAAAAATGGCTCCCTTCCCTTTTTAGATCTTTTAATTTCGAAAAAAGGTGATTCTATTACTACATCAGTTTACAGGAAACCCACTTTTACTGGTTTGGGCATGAATTTCTTTAGTTTTACTGATTTTAACTATAAGATGTCGTGTATTAAAACTCTTTTGTTCAGAGGATATAATTTGACCTCTAGTTTTACGTTATTTAACGATGAATTTAATAATTTAAGATCATATTTTACCAATAATAGTTTTCCTGTTCAATATGTAGATAAACTAATAAGCTCTTTCTTAAATAATGTTTATAGCCCTCAACTTTCCTGTATTTCAGTGCCTAAAGATATAAAATATTTCCTGGTACCTGAAATGGGTCCCATGAATAAAGAATTTAAACTTAAATTTACAAAGTTGTTAAGAAAATTTTTTTATCATACTGATTTTAGCATTATATTTATTAACAAAATGTCTTTAGGTAGCTTTTTCTCAGCGAAGGATCGAACTCCTGATTCGTTGCGTAGCGGTGTTGTATATTTATTTACCTGCCCAAGGTGTCTCCTTGGTACTTACATTGGCAGCACCGTGCGCTCCCTCAGGACTAGATTTTATTCGCATATGGGAATAAGTTGCCGAACAGGTAAAATTTTAAATAAAAAAGAAGCCTCCAGTATTCGGGAACACAGTATAAAATGTAAAACTGATGTCACTTTAGATAATTTTAAAATTCTCGGTTGTACATAATTCTTGTCCTAACTCACTTAGAATTTTGGAATCTCTTTATATTAAAACATTGACCCCTTCTCTAAACGTGGATTCCTCAGCTGTCCCTCAAAATTTTTTATAAACCCCCTCCCCCCTCCCCAATTTTTTATAATCCCCCCTCCCCTAACTTATAACTCCAACCGCCCAACCCATAGCTTGTTTCCTGTTTTGTTTTGTTTTAAATTACTCGTGCCTCGGAACCAGCATTGAAAGGTTCGTAGTGTTAATTATTCCATTGTATTAGTGTTAATTATTCCAGTGTACTAATTTCAAATTTACTATATGTAATTTAAAAATAGCTTTTTAAATTTCTGGTTAATTTTATATGTAAATTTTTATAACTTTGAATTTAACCCTCTTCTTTTAGTCTTTTTAAAATTTGCTTTTACTGAATAGGTTTTATGGAAATTATTTTGTCTTGTTCACATTTATTTATTGATTCTAATTTCATATTGTTATTATCTAGCCTGATGATGAGCGTATTGCTCGAAACGTTGCGCATTAAAGAAGACTTTTCATGGCATTTACATTCCTCCTTGTCATTGGATTTCTCCTAAATATTAAATTGAAGCTTTGTAGAAGCAAACCGCATGACTATATATATATATATATATATATATATATAACATTCTCATGTGGAAGGATATTGAATGTATTTATAATATATAGCGTATTTTAGCATAAAATAAATGAAAGAGAGGCGCCACATTTTATTCTTCAGTAATAATATAATCGAAAATAGAAAAATAAACTGACTTTTTTATGCTTTAAATAATGTATTTGACAGACCTAACCTTTCTTTTATCATATATATAATTTTATATATATATATATATATATATATATATATATATATATATATATATGATACACCATTCTGAGTTCATTCCCATATATATATATATATAAAGAGAGACATAAAAAAACTTGCTTGCATGCATGACATCGTACATCTGACAGGGAACGAAAAAAAGTTAGTTGTTATTAACTCGAGAGAGAGAGAGAGAGAGAGAGAGAGAGAGAGAGAGAGAGAGAGAGAGAGAGAGAGAGAGAATTATTCAAATTGCAATTACAAAGAAAAATTCCTAAAGTACAATATACTCAATACAGAAACAAATTAATTAAAATAATAAAAATTGCAAAATATAACTATTATAACAATTAATTTTCCAAACATAAAGAAGACATGAAAAACATTTGGACAACCATAAACAGTTCTCGGAAAACAAATTAAGAAAAATTCAATGGAAAAATTAAATATTGATAAAAAGAAATTACTGATGATACTGCTATTGCGGACTCTTTAAATATACATTTTACTTCAATAACGGATAAGCTTCGCTCAAAATTAATAAATAATGATCACTCACCAGTCACTTCTAGAATATATGCCACCCAGCCAACTAAATTCATTTTCTTTTGTTCCTGCTACCTCTACTGAGGTCCGGAATATTATTGGTAAATAAATCTTATGGAAAATGCAAATATAGCTGAAGAGAACAAAGAAATAATGATATTATTATTTATGGATTTGAGTAAGGCGTTTGATGTAATAGAGTCCAACGGTGGCCAAACCCCGGCTCGCGAGACAATTTTGTTTTTTATTGTATTTATCATAAAAGACAAAATTCATACCTAATACAAATATAATTTTTTTTTACATAATAAAAAAAAATATGGAAAAAAAAAGGAAAAATTGAATTGACAATAAAATGCGTCATGCATATGACAATTTCTTTTGCGTGACAGGCGCTAAGCGGGATAATTACGTAATTAACACCAATCGCCATTCACCAGTGTCCAGTACCACTCGAGCTACTCTGCGGGCCGCGTGTAGTAACGAGTGTGTGTGTTTTAAAATTGGCTTCTTAGATCAAATAGTGGCTATTTTTCTCAGCTATACAAGTGAAAGTTATACAACCCCTTAGTTGATTAAAATGATTGAGCAGGCAAAGTGTAAGAAACGGAAATACGAAGAAGAAAATAGAGTTTTTAAACAGGAGTGGGAGGAGAGCTTTGCCTTTACTGTTAAGGGTGGGAAACCTGTGTGTCTTATCTGCCACGTGGCACTCAATCACTTTAAAGCCAGTAACTTAAAGCGTCATCATGAAACTAACCATAAAAGTTTTATTACGGAATTTCCTCCCAAATCAGAATTGCGGAAGACCAAGTTAACAATGTTGAAATCTAACCTAGTTGCCCAACAAACTGTACTTTCATCATTGTGTAAGACAGCTGACTTAACTACTGAAGCTAGTTTTGTTATGGCATGGAATATTGCTCGTGTTCAACTTCCCTACAGTAGTGGAGAATTTGTGAAGAATATTGCCGATGTTACTGCAATTCTCGCTCCAGATAACACAAAGCTTCGAGAACAAATAGCAAGTATTTCTGTTTCCCACCACACTACAGAGAGACGTATTTCCCAGATCAGTGCTGAGATTACATGTTCATTGCAGAGTGATTCGAAGAATTCTGTTGCATTCAGTTTGGCCTTCGATGAATCCACAGATATTAAAGATAACCCTCAACTGGCGATATTTGTTCGTTATGTTACTGGCGATGGAAATGTGAAAGAAGAACTCTAGGACTTAATGACCCTAAGAGAAACCACCAGAGGGGTTGACATAAAGAACGCACTTGACGAGGCATTATCAAATGTTCAAGTACCACTGAATAAACTTGTCAGTGTTGCAACAGATGGAGCACCAGCTATGGTAGGACAAAATGTAGGCCTAGTTGGGCTCTTGACACGCGATCCCAAGTATCCTGTGTGTCTCTTTATTCACTGTATCATTCACCGTGGTCATTTGGTAAGCAAGTACTTTAGGTATGACAGTGTTATGAAATGTGTTCTAGAAATTGGGAATTTCATTCGTTCAAATGCAAAAACGCACCGAGCGTTTAGAAATTGTGAATTTCATTCGTTCAAATGCAAAAACGCACCGAGCATTTAGAAATTTTATCGAGGAGCTGGATCTTCAAGATAAGCCAGATGACCTTTCATTCTACTGTATTGTAAGGTGGTTATCAACTAATAATCTCCTGAATAGGTTTGTTGCACTGTTGGAGCCTATCATTGATTTCTTGAAAGAAAAGGGAAAGTCATACCCACAACTAGAAGATCACAAATGGGTGCAGGATCTGATGTTTTTTACTGATGTAATACAACACCTTCAAAATCTAAATCTGGCACTTCAGGGAAAGGATAAGGTCATTTCTGACCTTACACAGACAGTTTTCAGTTTCCAGAATAAAATAAAGCTTTTCCAAAAAGATCTAGTAACAAAAATATTTGACCACTTTCCCCACCTGAAAAACCGAGCAAACACTTTTCCTGATAATGAAATAAAAGATAGTAAATTGGAGAAATACAAAGGTAAATTAGAAGGACTAATTGATCATTTTCAGTTCAGGTTTGATGAACTAAAGAAGCTAAAACCATGCTTCGAATTTCTTGTAAATCCTTTCCTGATTGATGTCGTCAACGATGGCTGTCCTGTTACCACACCTTTTGTTACGGAAGCTGCTTCAATACAAACAGAACTTTTGGAGCTACAGGAGGACGTGGGTTTAAAGTTGATACATAAAAGCTTATCTGCAGTTGAGTTTTGGAAGCAAATACCAGAGACAAAGTATCCTCACCTCAGGAAAACCAGTTTCCGACTTATCTCAGTTTTTGGGAAAACTTATTGCTGTGAAGCACTCTTCTCGGTAATGAAGTTTGTAAAGTCAAAACATCGTGCTACCCTCACTAACGAACACCTGACTGAGCTTCTTCACACCGCCTTAACATCACATCAGCCATACTTTAAAGCATTAACAGCCAAAATGAAGACCCAAACTTAGCCTTCTGCAAGCAGTAACTAAACAATTTAATAATGTGAGTATAACTATATGTATATGTTTTTAATAAATTCTTTTTAAAATATTTTGCGGCTCTCGTACATCTGAAAAACGTCGTATGTGGCTCTTGGATACATGAAACTTGGCACCCCTGTAAAAATAGACCATAATATTCTACTTAATAAATTATATTGTTACGACTTTAGAGGAGCAATCAGTGATTGGATTAAAAGTTATTTGTCTAATAGATATAATTTTGTATCAGTAAATAAGGTTTGCTCAACGAAAGCGCTTGTCAAACATGGTGTGCCACAGGGCTCAGTTCTGGGTCCACTGTTATTGTTATTATATACAAATGACCTTCCACGTTCATCTGATGTACTGAACTTCATAATGTTTGCAAATGATACAACCGTGTCTTTTTCTTGCAAAAGATGTTAATTCAGCTAAGAATATATTTGATTTAAAATTAATCAATGTAATGAAATGGTTGACCACCAATAAACTTCCTAAATACCAGTAAAACAAATTTCATGATTTTTACTAATAAAAGAAATGTATATCTTGATGAACTTAATGTTAATGAAATCGCTATAAAGGAGTGTACTGTAACAAAATTTCTTGGTGTAATGCTAAATAAGAATTTGCAATGGAGTGATCATGTAAATTATATCGCGAAAAAGATTTCAAGGAGCGTTGCTATAATGTTTAAACTTAGAAATGTAGTCCCTAAACAGGTTTTAGTAACTCTATCATATTCTTGTTCTTCCTTATATACCGTACTGCACCCTTGTTTGGGGAAACTCTGCTAACAACGCAATAAATGGTATCTTTGTCATCCAAAAAAGAGCAATAAGGTTATTTTCTGATGCTGATTTCATTGATCACTCTAGTGCATTATTTAAAGAGCTAAACCTACTAAAGCTCAATGATGTAACCAAACTGGCACATTTTATTTTTATTTACGAGTGTAAGAACAAAATCATTTTGTAATATTTGTAATATTTTGTAACTCATCAAGAAATCCACTCGTATCAGACCAGAAATAGATCAAAGCTCGTTATACCTTAATTTAAATTGTCTTCATATCAAAACCTAGCCATTTTCATTGGATTGAAACTATGGAATGACTTGCATGCCGATATAAAAAATATTGTGGATGTAAATTTGTTTAAAACCAAGTTGAAATCCCGATTAATAATGGCATACTAACAAAAATCTAGGATTAATGTCCATTACTATTGTTTATTAATTTCTCGTGCATAATCTAGTATTAAAAACACATTTCTTGGGATTGTTCAGTTCTTATCTCTCATGTATAATATTGGTTTCTTTGTATGGTATTGGTATAATGCCTTCAATAGTGACCTTGCATTCGTCATGTCAGTAGTGATAATTTAAGATTAATACATACTTTAACTATTAATAGTACTTATTTACTTATTTATTTATTTATTATTAATTAATAACAACTAGCTGTTTATTTTTAATAAGAGCCCAGTAAAGCCTAAAGCTTAAGGGCCAAATTAAATAAAATAAATAGTCGAGCTTTACAATTATTCATGTCGTTGTAAATTGTAAAAAGAATGTATTTATTTTATTATTAATAATAATATTAATAATAATAATGAGAGAGAGAGAGAGGAGAGAGAGAGAGAGAGAGAGAGAGAGAGAGAGAGAGAGAGAGAGAGAGAGAGAGAGAGAGAGAATCTTCTTTTATCTTAAAAATCATCGTCATAGCGAACTTGAAATAAAAATAAATTTTTAACTGGTTTCCTATTTAAAATACATAAAAAAAATAATTAAAAAAATATAAATAAAAAGTATGTAATTTGAATATAAAGATACTGTTTACGTAATTAACTAATAATATATAAAGATTTCACGGGATTCTGAATGGATTATACCATAGTTATCTTTGGATATTCCGATAAGTTTCCCTTTTGCCACACTGTCATATTTAGCTGTTAATTAACTTATTATTATTATTATTAATATAATTACATTTTGGTCTTCGTTTCAACTGGGTTTAGGTCCCGATTTTAAATGGGGCTATGTCCCATGGTCCCATCGGGTTTAGGTTCCGATTTTAAATGGGTTTAGGTCCGATTTTAAATGGTTTAGTTCCCGACTTTAAATGGGTGTAGATACCATGGTCTCATCGGGTTTAGGTTCCGATTTTAAACGAGTTTAGGCCTCCATTTCAAATGGTTTAGGCATGTTTTGTGTATAAAAAAAATAGGCCAACCTCAAATGGAAAAAAAGCATCTTTATTATTGGAAAATCTCTTCCCAAACATGTCCATTTCTATTTCTATGTCCATGAATGAGAAATTAGAGGGAGAAAATGTCAAAAGAGGAAATTTTCAAATCGATCTATTTATATTTCAACTGTGGGATTTCTCACGGTAATCAGTACTGGTTTTAAGGCAAGGCGCACAAAGCGCGCGCTTTAGCGTCTGAAAAGTCATAAACGCCCTTTGAAAATAAAAAGGCGCCTACAAGAATTACTTTTTCAGGGCAAAATTAAATGGCAGTAGGGAAAGAAGAGAGTGGCTGATCTATAGTTCTGAAAGCAAATCAGTTTATTGTTACGCATAAAGCCCTCGTAGGAAGAAATGGCAAAGCGACAAAAGTAAAAAACGCCAGAAAACTCAGTTGAAGTTGTACCACTTTAAAAGTGGAAAATAACTTTTGAACTTTTGAAGATATTTCGACGAAATATTTTCAAAAGTCCAAAAGTTATGTCGCTTTCAAATTGTTAAAAAAATTTACTGCGTTTTCTGGCGTATTTTACTTTTGTCGCTTAGCCACTTCTTTCTAGGAGGGCCTCATACGTCAACTATTTACAAAACTCAAGGTTTCTTTGACAGGTTTCAAAGACTGGTGCAGCATTTTGGCTAGATTAAAAGAACACAAAAATTCCAAGGATCACATTATACTGACGAGTACATAGGCAAGAAAAATGACTGCTGTAGGAACAATAGATAAGGAACTCATTAAAGAAATTAATCAAAAAGTTGATTATTGGAAACCGGTTTTAAGGAGAATGGTGGCGACTATAAAACTTTTAGCTTGACAAGAGTCAACATTTAGAGGCAGAAGAAAATTTACAGTCTTCTCAAAAAGGAAATTATCCAAGTTGTCTCGCGTACCTTGCGGAATTGATATTTTTTTAGCACCTCCCTTTATGGTAATAAAGGGAGGAGGTCACGTGACCTACTTATCGCATTCAACTCGCGATGAATTTGTAATTTTAATGGCAAAAACTTTTTAAAGTTTCTTGGTCAAAGAAGTGAAAAACTGCTGTATACTATTCACTAAGCTTAGCTCTACGCCTGACATTAGTCTCGTAGATCAACTCGCTTTTATACTCGGGTATATTCTACCATAGAGAAAAATTACGGAGCGATTTATGGGTTTTATAGAAATATCGAATCACATTGCATAGAAATATCGAATCACACTGTAGAATATTTAGAAAATATTAGTTTGGCAAAGTTCAAATCATTTGACAATGATATAAAAATATTGTCGAGGATAAACCTATGATAATGTCTCTAACATAGCTGGTAAATATCATATAATGGTTTACAGGCAAGCGTATTACGGGTTAGAAATTTCGAAGTAAATATTTGTGCCGTGTACAAATCACGCGTTAAATTTAGTTGTTAATTTTGCTACCGAATCATGCCCACAACCACTTTACTATTTTTCGTTCGTTCAAGAACTCGACACTTTTTTTTTTCCGCGTCTACTCAAAAGGTGGACATTTTTATTCTACCACACACTGCGATTCACCCTTAAGAAAATATGTCACTAGACGGTCCGCGAGAGAAGATGCAATTCTTGCAATAAAAAATAATTTTACCGAGATAGAAAATTCGTTACTCGTTTCAAGTGTAAAAAACGATCAAAAAACAATTAGTAAAAAACGAAGCAAGAAAAACCGTTGCTTGAAAAAATGACAACTTTTGAAATTTGTTTAATAACGACAAATTACTACTAAAAAAGGTCAACGCGACTACCAAATTATTACAAGATCCTAACTTAGACGTGGGTTTAGGTATTAATTTGACAAAATCATTACAATCACATAGACAAAATGTACGAAATGACGGTTGAATTCTTATTACTTATTATTATAACGAAATGCACCACGCTTAAAAAAAAAAAAAAAAAAAAAAAAAAAATGCGGATGAATCGACTTTTAATTAAATTACATTAAAAGGAAAGAAAGCATTAAAAGTTAATGCATTTTACGTCATTCGCAACAATTTATTAACGGACTTCATTAGAAGAAAATTGGTCAATTATAATAATAATAAAATTTATGAGAATTTTAAATGATTTTTTGAACCGTTTCATGCCTGAATTATGAAATTTTTATTTAAATTTTTTTTTCCTGTTCAAGCCAAAATAACCTCTAATATTCAGATGGTAAGGCTCAAAATCGATTGTCAAGTTCATGTTGCCAAATGGCAACAATCGGCGTTAAAGGGTTTCGTGAAGATGGTTTACAATGTATAAATAACTTAAAAACAACGTTACGAAAAAGATAAAGATGCCAAATTATTAAGGAATAAATTGTTTCAATTTCTGAACTTTGCGTGACGATTTAAATAGAAATAGTAAATAGAAATAGTAAGTAAAATAGTAAGTAAAATAGTAGGAAACGTATGATTTACTTACAAAGGAATTACAGTAAAGTTTCCCCAGTATACGGGCCATTCTCAATATTTATATAACTATTACCGGTTTAGAACGCATCAGGAGAACGTTCCTTCTCTCGCTTAAAAAGAGTAAAAAAGTACTAATTACGTTCGACTATTTATCAGGAACGTCTCAATTCTATATTTATATTAAATATAGAATCAGAGTCACTTGCAAATATAGATTATGACGAAATAATTTTGAACTTTTCACAAAAAAAGTTAAGGAAAAAACATTTTAGGAAATTTTATAACTTTTCAAAATATTTTTATTTAGTTTTACAGGATCGTCTCGCGACTCACGACTGACTACTCGGGTCGTGACGGCTCGAGTCGCGTGTTTCTGCGGTGTGCGGGGCCCCCATTCTGTCTAACGTAAAATCACGCGCGACTCGAGCCGTCACGACCCAAGTCGTCAGTAGTGAGTCGCGAGATGATCCTGTGTGCGGCCGGCCATAGTGTTCTTGTTTTATGTAAAAGTTAAGACTTTATTTTATATGGAAACAGTTTTTGTATATTTCCTTTCTATACAAAAGAAATTTAATTTTTTAATTTTTCCTCTTTACTGTTAAAAAAAGGGGGGCGCCAAATTATTTTGCGCTTTTGGCCCCGCAATATCTAAAGCCGGCTCTGACAGTAATTTAGATTTTTCACTGAAAATACCCCTTGGGTCTAAATTGCGTCGCAGCCCTCCACATAAAATTCCCAAAAAACACAAAAAAATTACTAATTGATAATATTGTTTAAATTCATATATTTTATTTACTCTCTTTCGGTGACATTAATGAAATTTCAAAAAGAAAACCAATTATTAATTTTTTATGCTTTTAAAAATTTTGCTTCTAGGGGAACTTTTTTCAGAAACCGTACTTCTAGAAACTGCGATAGACCGAAAAAAAAAAAAAAAAAAAAAAAAACCTAACGATTAATTTAAATGCAATATTTTCCACTTTCACTTCTGGTACCAGATAATGATAAGAGCCAGGAAGCTCATTTCCGAACGATGTAGGGATGAACGTGCCCCCCAAGGATCACCTTTAGTCCGAGCATGAAATGGGAAAGCGGCCAACTCAACCCAACCCAGGAACCAGCAGGCGGGAGCGAACCAGCGCCTCACCGTTCAGTTTCTGGCACTGTAACCACTCACTGAACTAACTTCCGCTACACTTATAATTCGATTAGTCAATATAAAATATAAAAGAGAATATAAGCTATTTCGTAGTTATATGAACAGATTATGAAATATAAGGAGTCATTGAATAACACACACACACACACACACATAACGTACAGAGGATTGCCAGAAGTAAATAGACACCTCGATGATTGTCCTAAAAAAAAAATGGCAAAGTTCATCAGAGAAATGCGAGAACGTGTGTCATCCCTACGTAATAATGCAAATGGGAAAGCAACACCATCCAAAACATATCGATTCAATAAATCTTTTAGAGAGAGAGAGAGAGAGAGAGAGAGAGAGAGAGAGAGAGAGAGAGAGAGAGAAAATTTATATCAAAGTGTTTTCCCTCTAAAGGTTTCTATAAAACTTATAATAAAATAGATTCAGTTCCTTTTATTAAAATGATAAACATCAGGTGTGCAAGAGAACTCTTTGTAACAAAGGAATGATAATCCTTTTCATATTAATTAGAAAGAAAATATCACTAAAAAATATATATTTTATTTCATGAAAAGAAAATTTTATATATATATGTATATATACACCTCGTAGCAGTTCCGTGCGTTGGTCTCACTTCACACGGAGATCAAGCTGGTGGCCCCGCCTCTAGGCTTTGCTTGGTGGAGAAGCGATTTGGTCTCCTGCACTCTCCGTCGCACAGCCAAGTACACCCGGTTCATTTGGTACCATCCTGAGCCAAACATCGTATATATACACACACAGAGTATATATATTATATATATATATATATATATATATATATAGGGTGGCCCAAAAAGTACCTACCAACATTAACTTGCATTTTCTCCGAAACGAATGAATGGAATTCGATGAAAATTTGCTGACACACTATACTACTCACGCCATTTGTTTAATATCAGTTTGGAGAGAATGTCTTGGTTTGGACTATCTGAAGCACTATGGAAGCGGCATTGATTGGTCTGCCTATTCGCCTGATCTCAATCCGTGTGACTTCTTTTTGTGGAGATACCTCAAAGATAGAGTTTATCAGAGCAACCCAAAGACTTTGGAGGAGTTGAAATCGTCGATTGAACGTCAAATCGTCGACATTCCGACACAGGTTCTCCACAGCGTGGTATCGAATTTTGAGATGAGGTTGCGAAAAATCGTCGAAGTGGAGGGACAGCACATCGAACACTGTCATATAAATGGCTTAAGATACTGATTTGAATGGCGTTTCAACTATCTTTGTACTCTCAATAGTTTTGGTGAAATAAAGGCTTAAACTTGGTAGGTACCTTTTGGGCCACCCTGTATATATATGGGTGTGTATGTGTGGGTGGGTGTGGGCGAATTTAAATCATATATGATATACATTTCTATTCATTGTTCCAAATGAAAAACTCAAATATATTTAATCTATACATAAACTTCCCCAAATGATGTCAAACCAGATATAAATAAAATGTTGCCATTGACATGTTATTTACCACTTTTATTTTATGTTATTTAACAGTAACATAAAATAAACATTATTTCAGTACGACGTAAAAATGTGTCAAACCATAATATACTCGTATATATATAGTATATGTTAGCTGTTATTTTTGGATCAATTTTATCAATATGTCAAAACGAAATACAGCCAAGTTGACTAAGTGAGTCTAATTTTATTTATATATATATATACAGGGTGTCCCGTAAGTCTGGACCCATAGGGAAAAATAATAAAATTACAAAATAGTCCAAAAATTTATTACATAATCTGTTCAAAGTGTCCGCCGTTGTGTCGCACACATAGTTGAAGACGTAATCTCCACTGCGACAGCACTTTCTGAATCACAGTCGCAGAAATTTCTTGACACGCCTCCACAATGCGTGCTTTAAGGTGGAAAATGTCCTGAAGTTTGACCTCGTACACTTTGGCTTTCAAGTGGCCCCACAAATAAAACTCCAGCGGAGTAAGATCATAATAAAAAAATAATAAAAATAATAATAAAAATAATAAAAAAAATATATTATAAATAAATTTTTGGACTATTTTGTAATTTTATTATTTTTCCCTATGGGTCCAGACTTACGGGACACCCTATATATATATATATATATATATATATATATATATATATACACACACACACGCGAAGGGCGGTCAGAAAATAAGTTTACACGGCGTATAATTTCGTAACTAAAGGACCTACATTGATTATGTTTGTATTAGATGAATTCGATAATCATTGTTGGCAACGATGCACGTCGATTCGGCTGCCATCTACCGTACATTGGTTATACGAGTCAATTGAACATGGCGGCTCGACCGGAACAGTACCCTGCCATACGGAGCAGTCCAGGACGTTTACGTTTAATGGCCGCTCGTAAACGTTTCAGTGTTGAACACTATGCAGCTGCATTGATTGTTGTGCCTTTTTGCATGAAGTCTGCGAGCAAAACGCCTTTGTGGTCCCAAAACACGGTAACCATCACTTTGCCAGCGGACCTCACAATCTCGAACTTCTTTGGTCGCTGGGTTCCAGGGTGTTTCCATTCCATGCTGGCACGTCTTGTTTCCGGAGTATGGTGATGAACCCATGTCTCGTCTCCTGTGACAATGCACTCGAGAAATTCTTGACCACTGACAGACTCGGAATATCGTTGCAGAAATGACAGGGCACTGTTCCAGTCGAGCCGCCATGTTCAACTGACTCGTATAACCAATGTACGGTAGATGACAGCCGAATCGACGTGGTGTTGCCAACAATGATTAACGAATTCACCTGATACAAACATAATCAATGTAGGTCCTTTAGTTACGAAATTATACGCCGTGTAAACTTATTTTCTGCCCGCACCTCGTATACATACATACATATATATATATATGAGGATGTCATTAGACGAAAGCGCTTGAGCACCACTTTGTGTTTCTTTTCCCTTCGTGGTTTTATTCATCATAAATATTTTTCACGTGTCACTTTCGTGAAATAATTTTCATATATATATATATATAACGTAAAGAACGACGCTTTGTATAGGAGAATTATCCGCGCAAGATGAGAGCGAAAGAACGAAACAAATGAAAAAATGAGGTACCCACCCGGGAATCGAACCCGGGATCTTCCGATTGCCGGTCAGATGTGATAACCACTACACCACAGGCCTCACCCAAACAAATGTCGTAATTCCTCTACATGCGCGCAGAAACCAATGCCCCAAAGGGGCACCTCCCGCATGCCGTAACATGGGTGAGGCCTGTGGTGTAGTGGTTATCACATCTGACCGGCAATCGGAAGATCCCGGGTTCGATTCCCGGGTGGGTACCTCATTTTTTCATTTGTTTTGTTCTTTCGCTCTCATCTTGCGCGGTTAATTCTCCTATACAAAGCGTCGTTCTTTACGTTAATTATACTGCGTGTTTGCAGTTATAATATATATATATATATATATATATATATATATATATATAATTTCCCTCGAAGTTTACCGACGCCCCATTAATACAAAGAACTTATTATTTCCTTCAAGTCCAAAGACACCCCATCAGTGCACAGGGTTTAATTAATCCCAGACAATACTTATTATTTCCTTCAAGTCTAAAGACGCCCCATCAGTGCACAGGGTTTAATTAATCCCATACAATTGTCGTACTTCGCATATTCTCTATTAAATGTCGAGCATAGATATGTTCCTAAGAAGAGAGGTCATTCTTAATTCTCCCAGTTACACCCTAAAAAGGAAATAAAAGAAAGACCCCCGCTTTATCGAAGTAAAGCCGCGCCTTAGTAAAACAATGGATTTAGATTCCAGTGATGAAAGCCTGCTCCCTCCGGGCTTCACTCGAGACTCCCTTCCAAACAGAAGTCCCAAGCAAGTGACGTAAAACACTCGCGCTGGTGACGAAGATGAATTTCCGTTCCTGCTAATATATGAGGGGGCTCAGTTCCCTTAAGGCAGATTCAGACAAGCGGCGTTTATTCACGGGTCTCCGAATTAAGGCAGGGAAGCTAATCCGTATAGGACTTAGACAGTATTGATAGGTTTTGCGATTGGATAGGCGGCGGTAGAGAAGTCCGTGTCTATCGACTCTGAGAAACTTAACTTAATGAACTTATTCATTTAAAGTCGATACAACAACGACTCAACACTTGCTTCAATTGATTTTAATATAGATAGATAGATAGATAGAATAACCTTTACTGATAATAATAAAATAAAAACATCTTTTCAATTTACAATGACATGAATAATTGTGAAGCTCGACTATTTATTTTATTTAATTTGGCCCTTAAGCTTTAGGCTTTACTGGGCTCTTATTAAAAATAAGCAGCTAGTAAAAATTTCTGTCGAAGAGTTTTTCTTGTCCTCAACGATCCCGTAAAGTCGCACTCTATATATATATATATATATATATATATATATATATATAATATATATATATATATAGTGTGAAGCGGTGCACTGTTTATACATTCAGTTGTTAGATAGGAATTAAAATTTTATAGTTTTTACAAATACTCGTAGTTGTTTGGCTTACCTATATACCCCAACAGGGTACGAGTAGCTCGCAGCCTCAATGTGAGAGCCAACATCCTACCGTAACTCCCGTACGTGGCTCATCGCTGCTGAAAAAAAAAATACTCTGGTTTATTATACGCAAACTATACCCAAACCTGTCAATATATTTGTGTTACAGATACCCAAGAGACTTTAAGTCCCTGAATACATGGTTCATCAGGAATCAGATGTACCTCATATTAGCGTTTCTTTCTTGATGCCATACAAATACACTTCTTCGCGTATCTGATTATAAATTATTGACACAACCCCAGTTAAACTGGTTTCATTCGCAAAGTGAACCCAAGAAATCTCGAATTATCAACACTTTTAAAAATTTGCCGTCCAAAGCCTGGTTGTATGTAGGTTCGTTTAAATAAAACTTTAAAAAAAAAGTTGTACAACCAAATCCTACAACAACATAATTATCCCCATTTAATTAACGTAAAATTATTATTATTAAATATATTTTGGAAAACAGTAAGGTCGTTGAAGCGTTCAAGGGAAAATCCTTAAATTGTTTTTGTAATTTTAACGTTTCAATTAATAGAGTTCCCCAGTGTTCATCGTATGAGTTGTCGTTTTTTTATATAGCTTTTGGGTACACACACACACACACACACACACACACACACACAGAGTCGGATTTTGTTGATTCACATAAAAAAAAATTATTCACGAGAGTCTTTTTCAACAAAATATCTTTAATTTTATTTGGGTGGCGGAACAAAGTCGATCTGAACAATGTCGATATTAAAAAGTTAGTTTAAATTAGGTTAGATTAGTTAAGATGGGTTAGGTTACATTGTACCGGTTAGATTAGTAATTTTCATTAAAAATGTGAAATTATCTCGAAATGTAAAATCCATACAGGGCCTACTCGCATAAAATGGAATGTCAACATTATGAAATTTGATTTTGTTCGTGTAACCGCAATTTATTCAACAAAATATTTGCGCAAAGTTTTAATGTGTTGAATCTGATTGTTGTTTTTTTTTTTTTTAATTCTTATTTCTTCACTTTCAAAAATTTTCTTCTGAAGTTACGCATTTTTACTCGCGTAAAAAAATAAATTGAAAATTTTAATTACAAATTTAAGTAGTTTAGCCTTTGCAATTTAAATTACTGAAAGGTTGGAATTTAAACTTTTACAGTACGTAGTTAATTTAACAGTAACCCATTAATGCCTATTGGTAGAATTTCCTACCGACAAAATTGTTTGTCATTATTGCATCTTCTTTTTCTTGTACGTGATCTTCGGTACGAGTCATTGATATGACGCAATCTTAAAGATTGCGTCACATCAATGACTCATACCGAAGATCAGGTGAATACGAGAAAAAGTGATGCAATAATGAGAAACAATTTTGTCGGTAGAAAATTCGGGTCAATCCCAGAATAGGCACCTGATGTACCTCAATCCCAGATGAAGCACCTGCGTTCAACCTCAATCCCAGAATAGGCACCTTGCAAGGAATTAAATAAAAAAACCCTGATGATTACAAAATTTATTGTTTATACAAAGTTTATTACAAATGTAATAAAGGCAAAGTTATAAAAGGTTTAAAGTGGTTTAATGAATAAAGAAAAATTGTAGATATAAATTCCTGCAATATGAGCCCGAATGTTTCTGAATCCATCTGAAGCAAATCTATCTTGCCACATAAATTGGTATAGATATAGGTTAGGTTAGGTTAGGTTAGAGTTGATTTTTTCAAATATTGATAAAAACAATGAAATTATATCTCTGAAAACTGTTTATATTTTTTTCTCCTCAATCCCAGATTAAGCACCTGTGTTTTGCCTCAATCCCAGATTAAGCACCTAAAAATGATTTCAGGTGCCTATTCTGGGATTGATCCGAAAATTCTACCAATGCGCACAAATGGGTTGACTTTTTATTAATTTATACTTAAAAGGAATGGGGCGTGACTATACAAGAATAAACTGAGGAAAAATATAAATTCCAAATGTATTTTTGAGTTATACATTCGCGAATGAATGGCATAATTAGGCCTACACTCGAAAGGACTAACCTTATTAGAAATACAGATTTCAGGATTAACTTAAGTCGTAACTACAGACAGTCTTATGGCCGACGTTTGATAAATTAAAGACTTGCTTATTCAGTTTAATTTATTTCAATCAACATTCCTTGCTGGGTATGAGTCTTTATTGTACACACACACACACACACACACACACACACACACACACACACATTATTTATTGTGATTGAACAAAAATGTATGTTGAGGATTAATACAACATAATAATATTTCTTCTTCACAGTTTTGAAGAAATTATTAATTTGAACTTCAGGCACTTTGAACACAAAGAAAATTCTATGATTCAAATGAAAATAGACTTTTGACATAATAAATTCATTTGAAAATACGAGATTCAACAAAATCTTGGTTCTCTCTGTGAACAGGGTTCTGGTTCAAGGGTTAAGAGTCATAAAGGAAGCGAGTAAGTTCCTGGCTATTGTCCATGTGGTCCCCAAGTTGGACTGTAATTCTGCGATGAACTTTTTCTTCACCTCTTTTGTCATGTAATACGAAAAGAATTTTCATTTTACACAAAACTTTACTGCTTTGGGAGTGTATAAAGGCATCAATTTATGAGCAAAGTCTTGACCTTCCCATAACGAAGGATATATATATATATATATATATATATATATATATATTGTATAATAATTTATTATTATTATTATTTCTGACATCTAAACAGCGAAACCTTTGAAAATATAAAGAAGTCATACTGTATTATATTGTTTGTTAATTACATACTAAATCTTTCCAATTACTTTTTTATTATTTACTAATTGCTAATTTTAAATAATTTGAAAATTTTAAATATAAAAATAGCAAAAAAAAAATATTTAAAAAAATCATTACTGTTCGTCATTATAAGTCTACATTAACCCAAGCTCTTCAAATCTGTTAACATACAGGGTGTCCACAATGTCTTGTCACCCCAGTAAAATACTAACTGATTTTCGTTTTTCTTTTACGCCCATTTATCTCTCAGATGGTTCCCGCAGTTCTTGGTTTATCTTTTACAGTTCCTATGAACAGTTTCTTTTCCCATCTCAACAAAGTCCTTTTTGCAGGAGCTGCACCATTGAATCGGTTCTGGAAGTCTGCGCCAATATTTTCAATAGTTTCGCCATTACGTGGTCGCTCATGGACCCAGCTACTAGCCACTACCACATATTTTAAGTGGGTCTGAAAGAAAAATGAAAATCAGTTCGTATTTTACTAGGGTGACTAGACATTATGGACACCCTGTAGATATGATATCTACGTCTGAATAATAAACCTAGTGCGTTCTACCCTGGTGGGCAAACGGACGATACCCATCTGATTGACAAGACCATAACATTAACAATCTAACAACTAATTTAACCTAACCTAACCCACAATATACTTGCCGATAGAATGTCACTTCGATCAGATGTCGTGTAATCTCGGGGGCTAACGACATGTAATCGAGGTGACATGAAAATTGAGTTAGGTTAGGTTAGGTTACGCTACGTTAAGTTAGGTTAGGTTCATTTCGTTTCTTGGAGTGTCGAGTCGATCAAGTGGTTACAGAATAGGGTGGTTATACGTGACTATACGTCAGCCTGTTAATCTAAGGGTACTGGCTTCGAGTCTCGGCTTGGATTTCATATTTCAGCTACTAAGGGGCATATTTGAGTCTTTTTCCTCGGTGGGGTAATGGCACAGATTCCACGTTAAGCCTTAGGTCACCTCCGCCATACGACCTTAAGAAAGAAGTTTAATTATATAATATAGGGTGTCCATAAACTATCTTTACAAATTTAATTCAATTTGTAAAGATAATTTATGAATACCCTGTACATAAATTATAGATTCTTTTAGATATATAAATAAGCACGAGTTATCGCTACTCTTTATCTACGAAGCACAGAGCAGTTTCCCAAACTGAATTATTCGTATAAACAAATTTCTTTCACCGTAAACAACAAAGTTGTCCGTGACACGAGAATTTTATACCGTTTGGTCGCTTATTTATACGTGAAAATAGGTTAAGGAAAGAGTGGTTCCTCAGAATTGGGTCCCAAATTAGAGACCGCAGAGACACTAACGGGGAACGTACTGGCTCTCATTTTGACCATTGACCCTGTACACCAAAAAGGGAACCTATAAGGTCAGTGGTTGGAACCGTTTATCCCTTGGAAAGTTAAAATTACAAAAACACCATTTAGGGACCGCCACTATATATATGTGTGTGTGTGTGTGTGTGTGTGTGTGTGGTGTGTGTGTGTGTGTCCCATAAGTCCAGTCTCGGATGATAATTTATTTTAAATTAAATTTACAAAAGTAATACATTAGAACTAAAACAAATGTTCAAATTGATGTCTTGTTTTGGGACCTTTTTGGGGGGATTGCAAGTAGAATAATACGCAATGTCTAAAATGGAAGGGAGTTACACTCGTGACGAAAAGGCCTCCGGCAACAAAAAAAAAACCAAAAAGGTCCCCCCAAAAAGGACATCAATTTGAACGTTTGTTTTAGTTCTAATGTACGAAAAGGATGGAGACTATGTGGAAAAATAAAAACTTGTCATATATTTTGCCCTACTTTTTTTTTTTCTTTCCAAGTTTCCTTATAAATTCCAGAAATTTTGAACATAAGAGGTTACATACCTTTTTTACAGGTTTTTATTTTTCCATATAGTCTCGTCCTTTTCTACGGCTTTCCTACACCTCGAAACAAGGGCCTTTATTCCTTGCTGGTAAAAGTCCGCTGGGTTCCGCTGGAGCCACCTCTTAACCTCCTCAGCAACCTCATCGTCACACTGAAACTTTCTTCCACGAATAGCATCCTTCATTGGCCCAAACGAATGGAAGTCTGAAGGTGCCAGATCCGGGCTGTATGGAGGGTGGGGTAACGCAGTCAAGAGCATTTTTGTGATGGCCTCTCTTATTTGCAAACTGTTGTATGGTCTTGCGTTACCGTGCAAAAGAAGGACGTCTTCCAGTTTTCTCTCCGGTCGAACTCGCTTTATACGTCTCTGGAGTCTCTGTAGGGTAGCAATATATGCCTCTGAGTTGATTGTTTGTCCTTTCTTCATAATGTCTACCAGAATCATCCCTTTCATGTCCCAAAAGATGGTGGCCATAACCTTTCCTGCAGAGGGAGCCATTTTGAACTTTTTCTCGCGTGGGGAGCTGCGTGATGCCACTCCAGGGATTGGCGTTTTGTTTCAGGTTCAAAGTGGTGTACCCAAGTCTTATCCCCAGTCACAATTCGTGAAAGGAAGTCATCCCCGTCTGTCTCGTATCGAACTAACGACGACTCAGAAGCAATTTCTTTTCTTTGGGCTTTGTGATCTTCAGTCAGTTCGCGAGGAACAAACCGTGAACACACTTTTGAGTATCCTATCCTAGTTGCTGAATTATCGTATTCACACTTCGTTCACTAATTCCCAGCTCCAGTGATAGCTCCTTGTATGTGACGCGCCGATTTGATCGAATGATGCTGTTAGCACGTTGCACAGTATGAGATATCACAGCCGATGCCGGGCGATCCCTGCGTGGCTCATCATCGAGGCTGGTTCTCCCTCTCTCCGATGATCTCACACGTTTAGACCAGCGTCCAACTGTGCTTCGATCAACAGCAGCATCTCCGTAAACGTTTTGTAGACGTTTGTGAATATTTCCAACTGTTTCCTTCTCTGCGGTTAAGAACTCGATAAGAGCTCTCTGTTTACGACGCACATCACTGTCAGACGCCATTTTCGAAACTGCGTTAAACATCGGTTTTATACAAGGGCGTTTAAAAGCGGTTTTATACAAGGAGGGGAGGTTCAAACTGGAAAAATCCAGTTATGTAGTTATGTGAAGCGCAAAAAGTTCAAACTTACGGCCCAAAAGATATTTCAGCACCATGGCCTATTATTTAGCTAAGAAAAAAGGGTGGGGCAAAATATATTGAGTGCCCCTAGTATTACTTTTATAAATTTAATTTAAAATAAATTTTCCTACGAGACCGGACTTATGGAACACCCTGTATTACACCGCTTTTAATAAACCCTAGTATTACTTTTGTAAATTTAATTTAAAATAAATTTTCCTACGAGACTGGACTTATGGGACACCCTGTGTATATTAAGATTCCCAAATATATGCAGTGTATCACTCGTATACATCCAACAGTTTAGCATTAGGATTCTGTCCAGATATTACACTTTAAATAATCATTACTAGATACCGATAATGTAATGAAACTTGGCAAATTCAAATTATCGGTAATGGGCAGCATTTCGATATCCCCACAATATCCAACTATATCTGACACAACATTAGGATTCCATACGATATTCTAAGTGATGTAACTCACTCTCTCCCTTCAGATAAAAAGGGTAGCGAACTTTGGTTAACTTCAGAATGCCAACGATATGAAGCAAATGGGTATTATATTCCTCACTACATACACTATTCCTCATTACATACACATGCATCTTACACACTACATAATCTTTTCAAAATAAAAAAAAAATGGCATTAACTTCAAGAGCCTCGGAGTCTCCTGGGGAGGGGACCATAAATGTCCCCACTTCTGACTCTCCCTCCCCCTGCCGATACCTGGAACGCAGACCAGGGCAGCGGGGCTGGATCTGCTACCGCCCATTCGAGATGTTGTGGACCTCTGTCTGATTCACTTTTCTTAAACTTCTGCAACATTCGTGGCCTTTTCTCAAATTTTCAATCTGTTAAACACCACCTCTCCTCCTCTAAACCTCATCCTCTTTTCCTCACTGAAACTCGGGTGAATGGGACGAATGACAGCAACCCCTTTTCTGTACCCTCTTACTTTCTCTACACTCAATTTCATTTCAAAGGTGGATGTTGCGTATATGTACGCAATAACCTAACTTGTTCTCTTATTCCCGAACTCGAATCTTCCGAATTCTATACCCTCTGACTACGGTTTACATGCCAATCTCAAACTAAATACATCTGCGTTGTTTACCTTTCTCCTAATTCTACTGACTATCCAAAATTCTTTGACTACCTCACTTCCAAAGTCGAATACATTCTTTCCCGCTCTCCTTTCGCTGAAATCTCCATTTTAGGAGATTTCAATGTTCACCACCAGCTTTGGCTTAACTCCCATTTCACTGACATCCTTGGTGAACTAGCTTACAACTTTTCTATTCTAAATGACATAGAGCAGATTGTACAACACCCTCCTCGTATCCCTGATCGCCTTGGAGATAGGCCCAACATTCTGGATTTATTTCTTACCTCTCATCCTTCTTCTTACTCTGTGAAACTTTTCTCTCAGTTGGGCTCCTCCGATCACAATCTGTTTCCTGTCCTATCGCTCCAATTCGACCTTTGGATCCTCCCAAGAGGAGGCGCCTTTGGCACTTCGGCGCCGATGATTGGGGGGTTCTTAGGCAGTACTTCTGTGATTTCCCATGGAATGATTACTGCTTCCGTGGCCGGGGCCCTTCTGGGTGTGCTAGGTGCATCACAGAGGTGATTCTCTCGGGCATGGAGGCGTACATTCCATATTCTATTCCTACTACTAATGCAAAAAAACCCTTGGTTTAACTTTACTTGTTCTAATGCTATCCGCAACAGAGAGGAGGCTTTCAGAAGGTACCGTCGCCATCCAACTCCTGACTATCACTCAGCTTATATTTCTGCCCAGAATCGTGCAAAATCTGTTCTTCGACTTGCCAAAAATTCCTTCATCCGACAAAAATGTGAAAATATATCCAATTCTAATTCTTCTCGCTCTTTCTGGCATCTAGCTAAGAACCTCCAACAACTTCACTTCCTTTCCTTTCCCTCCTATTTTCCACTCCGACAGCACAGTTGCCGTCTCTTCTCCTGACAAACCTGAACTCTTCACTCAAACTTTCGCTTACAATTCAACCCTGGACGATTCCGGTGCTCTTCCTCCATCTCCTCCACCCTCTGACTTTATTATGTCTGAAATTAGAATCTCTTCTAAAGATGTTTTTTCTGCCACCTCTGGGCTCAACACTAGGAAGGCGTATGGTCCTGATGGTGTTCCTCCTGTTGTTCTTAAGAACTGTGCTTCTGTGCTGAGACCCTGCCTAGGCAAACTCTTTCGTCTTTTTCGTCTTTGTCTCTCATCTGGTACTTTTCCTTCCTGCTGGAAGTTCGCTTTCATTCAGCCTGTCCCAAAGAAGGGTGACCGCTCTCAACCCTCCAACTATCGTCCAATTGCTTTGATTTCTTGCCTTTCCAAAGTTTTTGAATCTATCCTTAATAGGAAAAGTCTTAAACACCTTTCTTCTCACAAACTTCTTTCAAAATGTCAATATGAATTTCGCAAGGAACGCTCTACTGGTGATCTTGCATATCTCTCTGACTCTTCGTCATCCTCTTTTCGGGATTTCGGTGAAACTTTTGCTATTGCGCTAGACATATCGAAAGCTTTTGATAGAGTCTGACACAAATCTTTAATTTCCAAACTGCCCTCCTTCGGTTTCTATCCTTCTATCTGTTCCTTCATCTCTAATTTCCTTTCTGGCCGAACTATAGCTGCGGTTGAAGATGGCCACTGTTCTTCTGAAACTATTAACAGCGGTGTCCCTCAGGGTCCTGTCATGTCACCCCTTCAGGAAGATGATGTACCGCAAGTTTGTGTTTCCTCCCTAAGACAGCCCAAATATATATATATATACATATATACGACAGTACAAAAATATGTATACATGCTGTAGTTTCTTTAGGATCAAGATGGCATACATGGAGTACGACAAGGTTACATAATGTTCCCTTAATTGTTTATTTTGTATTCATGTTCTGATGGATTTTCGATAACGGTGAAAGTAAAGATTATTTTGAGAAAGATTCAGACATTTGTGAAGGAAAAAAGTGTTCTGTATTTCTTCCATTTGACGTTTCATCACAATTTTGAAGTTGAAGATTTCGTGATTTCCATTCAGAATTCAACAAATGTGAATTAAAATTCAACGAATGAACAAAGGAGGAGTGTAAAACGTCTGATATTATGGTGGGTGGAGAACCGTTTTTTGATATATAAAGGAACGAATATTTGAGATGCGTGACTGATCAGAAAGGTTCAAGTAAGCTAGAAACTTTAAAAAAAAAAGAGGGAAATGATAAGTGCGTGTGAAAGTTATACAGGGTGTCTCAGAAGTCGGGTACCATAGGCTAATATAGCTTTATTACAGTTGTATGGTGCGCGACTTCTGAGACACCCTGTACTCGGAACTAGTACAATATTTAAGAGTAAATACAATGGTAATAATCGATGAGAGGAAGCGGGGGGTGCACAAAGTAGCGCAGCGATCAGGCTAAACTAATACGTCCCATTGCCTTTACTGCCAGATTATTTATTACAAACACCATCTGGAGTCGAAGCCCCGCCTCAAAGTCTTCATTTCGCTTATGGGGAAACAGCGTTACCTACTGAGCTACGGTATTACCCACCAACACTGAAGCTGAGTATGGATGCGAGATGAATATTTGCGTGCTGCGTATTGTAACAGTAGACAAAGGTAACCTAAACTATCCGAGAACCATGCATGAATGTTGAAAAAGACAGTGACTGCGCCGATGCATGAATGCGCAGATGGAAACAAACAACAACGCACGAATGGCAATGAATGTAAGAATGTGAAATGTGGTGAATGTGCAGCAGCACAACATTCAGAAAAGTAAAAAGGTAAATGTAAGATAATGAAGGGTGTGGGTGTGGCCATCGTCTTAGTGTTTATTTCATTACTATAAACTCTTTTCTCATTATGGGCTAACCTCGAGTGAACAGTTGGGTCTTTGTAAGAAATAGGTAAATGTAGATTTGTGCATGGGTAAATGTGAGTGAAGAGAAGCTCATGTGGGATCACTTCATGTGCATAAGTCAATTAAGTCATTGGGATAACTTCCCGCATACATACATACATTACATACATACATATATATATATATATATGATAAAAAGGGTACGAATGTTTCTGATAAGAAGGCAAAGTTTCCGGGCTAAGTTGAAAACAAAAAAGGTCCCTCCACAATCTCCAACCCTTGATCACAGTAAGAATGAAGAGAGGAGAAAAAAGTAAAGTCTGTGATGATAAATGAAAAAGAATGAAAAAAAATATATATTCTCAAAAAAAGAAAAAAAAAAAAGAAAATCTGAATGCACGCAATCACTCAAATTGCGTGCGTGGCACTGTCTAAATTTGAATGTCATTTTATAAATAATGTAATTATAAAAAAATAGGTGGGTTTCGGATCCATTTTCCACATTAATTTTTTCCTCGTATTTTTATATCTTTTTCTTCTTGTTTTTAGTTTTTCAACTCTCGAAATTTCGAGGGTTTGAGAGTTGTTTCTCCTTGTTTTGGTTTTCAGTTGTTTACTTATTGTTTGTTCGTTGTACTCTTTATCCATAGAATCTTTAGGTTTTAATTTTTTTACTGGGGTGAAGGAGATTGTTGCTACTCTTTATCTACGTTCTTACGACAGGGAACTCATAGTTTTACGTGAAATCCGAACCACAACTACAAAGGTAGAACTTACACCATTTAGACCGAATCTATAGCCAAGGTTTTCAATGTCTAACCGCGCTTCTCGAACTCGCAACCGCTCATCTACTGTGTGTGTGTGTGTGTGTGTGTGTGTGTGTGTGTGTGTGTGTGTGTGTGTGTGTGTGCATTTCAACCTCGCAGCAGTAATGGAGGAACTCATACGGCCACTCCTGAGTAGTGATTATTGAGTATGTCTCCAACACAAATCCACGGTCGCAGGAACTCTGAAGTTTTAGCCGACACTGAATTTGGCACGATGCTCATATACCCCCTTCCCATTGAATGAATGACTGGCAAAGGAAAATCAGCAGAAGCACCGTGATCACCCTTTTATATATACAGTAGGGTGCATCAAAATCACCAATGACAAAGTTTCACTTTGTCCCTAAGTTAGAAATGTTCCAATGGTTAATAAAACCTACTATGTGAATTATTTTTGGATTTGAATGCCATTTATGGGGTCCACACAGACTTCTTATATGCACACCAACCCCACAGTCATTCTGTGATTTGAGATCCAAATAGTAGAAGTTTAAAGATTTTGTTCACTACAAAAATCAGCCCAAGAACATGTAAGTGATATTTCTAAAGGTCATATATATACTTCTAAAAAGTGATAGAAACTTCTATAAAGTGATAGTACCTCTAGAAAGTGATAGAAACCTCTAGAAAGTGCTAGGAAGTGGTGGAAAGTTATAGAATATTCTAAAAGGAACTGCAATGTATAATCTGATATGCAAGTGTTTATGATAAATGTGATTTTTGTGTGTTTATGTTAAATGTTTATGTGCAAGTGTTTACGTTAATAAATTTTGTATTCTCTTTACACCTGTCGTGCATTATGTCCAGTTCAGGTAGCACAAATGATAAATATGCTGTTAAAACTCGTCAAACTGCTGCCATTTATGGTCTTGGTGCTGGAATCAGCGATGCAGATGCAGAGATAACAGGATCTAGGCTGCCAACATGTGAGCAAGTGTTGCGATGCTACATGTTTCATCAGCAAGAAGGTATACCGTTTAACCGTACAAAATGGAACAATGCTAAATTTGTCTTGCAAAAAGTTATTCCATTTTATCAGAAAGGCAACATTGCCATGATTACCGAGAGGAAAGCTGTTGAAAAAATTATAGGACTATCTGCAAAAAATGCAAAACTTAGGGAACTTCCAGTGGATTGGCGTTCTTCGCCTGGTGCAGTTGCGAAGCTTAATGGGATCGAAAAGGAATTACAAGAAACATTTCAGTTTTGGCCAAGGAATGCTGAGCAACTCATAAAAGATCCTGAAGATCTGGAGTTCTTGCGGTCAATGAAATCAGGCAGAGTCGCATCGTTTGGAAGCCATGACAAGAAGCTCGCATCAAAAGTCCAAAGAAAGCAGGAAAAGGAAATGATGCAAGCAGAACAACAGCTTAAAGCTCATAAAGCCCAAGCATCTACAAGCAAAGTTCAGATTGAGAACAGTGAGGAAAGCAACAGTGATGTTGAGGATGAAGAGGGTGATATAGAGGATTACAAACCAAAAACACAAAAATCTCGCCAAGCAACTCGTTCAGGAACAACTGCTTTTATAAGCCATGACATACTCAAATCCCATAGGATGGTTTCCCTGTCTACACGCACGAAGATCACACTGGCCCAACAGGCAGCATTTACCAAAGCCATCATTAAGGAATTAGGAGGTGACACAAAAAATGTTTCACACTCATATTCTACCGCCGACAGAGCAAGACGTAAGGTTGGTGAAGAGCTTGCATCATCGGTCAAAGAGTCCTGGGTTCCACCACAGTTCCTGTCTCTTCACTGGGATTCTAAACTGATGTCAACTCTGTCATACCAAACTAAAGCTGAAGAGAGGCTCACCGTAGCAGTTGGCAATTCCTATGACATCAAACTTCTTGGTGTGCCTTCCTACAAGCCAAATACAGATCAGCCAGCTGGTCAAAGCATTGCTAATCTCACCATGGAGCTTCTCCGATCATGGAATTGTGTTGCTCAGTAGTGAACATGACTTTTGACACAATAGCTAGTAACACTGGTCATGTGAGTGCTGCATGTGTTAGCCTGCACCAGGACATAGGTCGAGCTTTACTGTGGTCAGCTTGCCGGCATCACGTTGGCGAGGTAATCCTTACACAAGTCTTCAATGATCTGAAAATAGAACCACCAATGTCACTAGAAGTTACCATATTCTGTCAGTTCCGAAAGCATTTAGACACAGTTCAACACAACAATAATCAGGCACTTAATTTTTTGGATGGTACCTCTTATTCAGATGATGTACAAACCATAATCCATGACTATAGGGCCAGAGCGATTTCATGCGCGCAGTCTGTTGTGAAGCATCAATGTGATGACTACAAAGAATTTTCTGATCTTTGTTTGCTCTACTTGGATGGGACAAGTAGAGAGTTTTCATTTCGACGTCCTGGTGCTGTACACAGGGCTAGGTGGATGGCCAAGTTTCTCTACTCCATTAAGATGGTGCTGCTGGAGGAGCAGATCAGCTCTCTTCCCTCTGGAACCATTACCACGGAAGCACAACAACCCAAACTGCGCGAGTTTGTCAACTTTGCTTGCTTGCTGTACAGCTGGTGGTGGATCACCTGTTCAAGCGCGGTCGAGGCTCCATGGAATGACCTGTCTTTACCAAGACATCCTCAGATATAAAAAACTCAGCCCCAGCATATCTAGTGCGATAAAAGCTCTCAAGCATCACCTATGGTACCTGACTGCTGAGATGGTACCTCTTGCGCTCTTTAATGATGCAGTCCCTGAAGCTGAATGCCGCTATCTGGCTGAGAGACTTATAGCAGTAAAGCCAGCACAAGATCAGGCATCTTTACCACAACATCGATTTGGTACGGGATTTGGGAAACCCAAATTTCCAAACTCCATTTCCAGCACGACAAAGCTTGGCGACTTAATCAACAAAGATTCATGGTACATTTTCTCTGTTCTGGAACTTGACAGTTCTTTCCTGACTCATAATATCGAAAATTGGCCAGAATTAGCTTCCTTTCAAACATCCAGAGAACACATCTCGGCAGTTAACGTCGTAAATGATTGTGCTGAGCGTGGGGTGAAGCTAAGTTCTAATTTCCTCATGGCTGCCAGATCAGAACAACATTACCAAAATGTCCTACAAGTTGTTGAATCCGACAGAAAGAAGCTTCCTAATCTTCGAAAGAGAAAAACTGGAGACTAAACTAATTGTTCATGTTCATTTACAGCTCTTGAACATTTTTTATTAAAGTAGTGTTCTTTTGACTTTGACTTGCTTGTATCACCAATAATGTATATAGTATCAATAATATAATGTATAAACCAGACTGTAATGTCAGACGTCAGAAAGTAATGTAGAAATCAATGTAATGTATCCCTGTTTTGATTATTTAATACATTTTTACTGGTTCTGATACTTTTGCAAACACGGAAACCGGGATATAAAATGTTTAATTTTTTGGTCAATTTAACTCCAATACTAAATATTGCATCAATGATGTGGACCCCCTAGATGACCACATAAATCTTTGAAATTTGGCCATATGTGCTATTTCAGGCATTGGAACACAGTAATCATAGGGACAGATTGAAATAAAACTTTTTGAAAAATCATGGGAAATTTGATGCACCCTAATATACAGTATATATATATATATATATAATATATATAATCACCCTTTTATATACACAGTATATATATATATATATATATAATGTCGCATCCAAGAAGCCCATTTCCCCAAGACGTGGGGGGGGGGGTGCCCCAAGGGTTACTTGAGCCAGACAGAAACAGAGTAAGCGGCCAACTGACTCAAAACTATTTTTTTTTTATTTGTTAAAAATTCCCAAACGAACGGTAAACTTTTCATAAGTATCCTGTGCATGGAACAAAAGATAAAGACGAATATAACCGAAATATTTCTCTGTACGAATACTCATGAGTGCCACTCTATATATAAAAAAAATTATTTATATATATATATATATATATATATATATATATATATATATATATAAAATATATATATATATATATATATATATATTATATATATACACCTCATTTTAGTTCCGTGTGTTGGTCTCTCTTCACACGAAGGTTAAGCTGGTGGCCCCACCTCTAGGCCTGGCTTGGTGGAGGAGCGAGTTGCTCTCTTGCGCTCTCCACCGCACAGTCAGGTACAGCCGGCTCATCTGGTACCGTCCTGAACCAGGTATCTAGTTTCCTTTTGAAGACTTCAACTATGACCCCTGTAACTTTTCTGAGATCATTTGGAAGCTGATTAAAAAGTCTTGGCCCCCTGATAACCAAGCTATTTTCCTTCAACGTTGAAGAGGTTCCTTGTCGGGCCTTTAATGTGAGAACACTACACATTCTGCTTTTCCCATTTTCCAGCGTTGTTTGGATGGTAATTGGGTTTAGTTTGAGGTTTGGTACCAGTTTTTCGATCATTTTCCATATGTAGATTATGGTGTACCTCTCTCTTCTTCTTTCCAGGGAGTTTTATATATATATACACACCTCGTTAACCTCGTTAGGGTTCCGTGCGTCGGTCTTTCTTCACACGTAGGTCAAGCTGGTGGCCCCACCTCTAGTCCTGGCGTGGTGGAGGAGCGAGTTGCTCTCTTGCACTCTCCACCGCACAGTTAGGTACACCCGGCTCATCTGGTACCGTCCTGAGCCAGGCATCTAGTTTTCTTTTGATGACTTCAACTTTGACCCCTGTAAAGTTTCTGAGGTCCTTTGAAAGCTGGTTGAAAATTCTTGGCCCCCTGACAACCAAGCTATTTTCCTTCAGAGTTGAGGATTATATATATATATATATATATATATATATATATATATTGCCAAAAAGCCAAAAAATGTGTGATCAAGATGAAGCAAACCTAAACCCATGAACTTCGGCCAAAATTGCCTGTAAAGAATATAAAGGTATCTAACCTTCAAAAGAAGTTCTAAGCTGAGTTAATCCACTAAGCCGATTCGCCCAAGCAGGTTATAGGTCATACTTTTATGAGACGCTTTGGCAAAGGTAATAAAGCTTTTTTTTAATGTGGTTCGATTGGGGTCAGTTTCCTATAGCGAAACAAGGTTACTCCAATTGCGTTAATTTTTGAGTCTTTTTGATTACTCAAATTATGAGTCATTTAGCCGTCAACTTCGATTCAGTTACTGTTTCAGATAACTAAATTGTGCCATTCGTGTATGGACGGTCAAATAACTACTCGTAACGCCAAATAAGACGAGTCATTTTACTTAGTTCGTAATACGCTACTTCTGAAATTAATTAAAATCAGTAATTATTATACAAGGTTTTCGATTAAGAAAAAAAAGACCCAGTTAATTGGGCGAGTCAAAATAGTTGAACACGAGACGCTCCCTGTCGGGGAAAAGGTCAATTAAATTCTCTCTCAGTAAATCTTCACTTAAGGCGTTCATAAATAGACTTTAATTTTCGGATCAATTATTTACCTTAGAACAACATGTACAGTAAATAGCGATTCCTTCCCACTCAATTCCCGATTCCCGATTCCCACTCGAGTCCGCGAGTGAAAATGGGAATACTCAAAATAAGAATTCCGAATTTGAGAACGGAGTTCCCTGATTTGGAAAACGATTAAAAAAAAAAGAGACCATGGCGCAATTGCACCTCCCATAACACCCTTCCCTCGTCCCCACCCCACTGCCGAGGGGTTATTTTTTATGAAAAAATCCATCTTAAATTGGTAAATCGGATACGGAATCAATTTCAGAACTACCTTTTCTGAAATTACCAATTTGGGATTTCTCACTCTTGAGAAAAGAATAAAATGGGAATCCCATTCAGTCGGAAGAAAGATAGATAAATAGATAAATAGTAATGCGAGTTTACTTCCAAAATCATTACAAATTAAGCGCAATATAATTTTTACACTTACTTGGGTGGGGGGCTCGAACCTTCGTTTCAGAAGTTTTCATACTAATATATATATATATATATATATATATATATATATATATATATATGTCAGAAATGTTAATCAAGAAAAGGAATTAATTTTGTAGTGGTGGTACAACGGGTCTGCCTAATCGACCAACTTCATTGTATAACGTATGCATCTACAGGACCCCTCTACTGCTGATTGGGTATTTGGAGACACGACACTCTCACTCAGCCCTTATCATACTCGTTGCGTAGAGACACACACACACTCTCGCTCAGTTCACCGCAGAAACCAGCTGAGCCAAGACGCAGAAAAGGGAGATTGCAACTCCTCTCCACTTTGTACTCAGCACCATGCGAGGAATGTTTTCATTTTATATAATTTAGTTCTCGTTTGGGACCCGATATCCATCCCCCTTTCCTGCCCCAGATTCGGACCCTAGGGGTGGGTAGCGGTGAGGCAGTTGGGTAGTGATGAGGCACATTTATATATACTGACACCTGTTGTGACTTTAAGTACTTATAATTTAATTGGTGTAGTGTTGTGTGCGAATTTTACGGGAGGTGCAAAGTGTAATATTGTACAGTAAATGGTGTTTTATATATATATATATATATATATACAGGGCCTATCAGAGGGGGGCTAGGATGGCCATTTGGCCTGGGCTTCAAGCTTAAGGGGGGGGGCCTCAAATTTAGAAATTTTCAGGTTTGAATATAATGTTTTGCAGTGAAAGTAATAATTGGGTTTAGCTATGGGCCTCAAAAGCTGGAAGTGGCCCGGGCCTCTCTGGACCTCTGAGAGGGCCTGTATATAATATATATATATATATATATATAAAAAGAGGGGGTTGTAGGGATTTGTTCGTTTTTTATTATTTATTTATGTTTATTTTTTAAACAAAAAAAATCCGTTTCCATAAAAAAGTAAATAAATAATTTGAACGAAAATTATTTGTTATGTTTTAAAAGCAAAATAATATTCGGCGTGTGTAGTTTGAATGTTTAAAATAGATTGTTTTAATTAAACTTAGACCTACCTTACAGGCTGTTACGGGAAAAGGCTTCCTAACTTTTTTTAGGCTTCATTTTGATCTGAAACCAAAAATACACAGAATTATATAACCAACAAAATAACTGTAAAATGTTATGAAAACAATGAAAAATATGCGGTATGAATGTAAAAATTATACAGGCGGGGATCGGCGGGCAATAGCGTTTGCGCCAAAATTTAATTTATAAGCCGAAATGTGTTTGTTGTATATCGTTTCGTTTGGGTCGGATAAAAGAGACATCCTATTACTTCTATATTAGTAAAGGTTAGGTTAGGTTAGGTTACGTTGGTTTAATTTTCAGGTAGAGTTACAGAGCCTAAAATATTTAACGCGAACGAAATTGGTGCGATTTACCCCAAATGAAACGATGGAAAATGAACGCACATTTTGACGCAGTCGTTAAGACACCCGTTTGCATAATAAACTACGACAAAGGTCCGTTACCCACATTTTTTTTAGTTTTTGTGATGTTTTCGTAATGAGATCAACATTATTTTACCAAAAACAACTTATTTCAAAAACGCCATTTTTAATATTTCGAATAAAATCTAAATTTAAACGTAAAAAAACTTTACAAAAAAAGCTTGAGTTCTATTCTTCCGACCTATCAAAGTTCGCTATATTTTACAAAAAATCATATATAGGCTAATCAGCTTATGGGTTTATTCCCGGCAGTCCGTAAAAAACCCGTCGGAGGTCCTGATCTGGACTGCGGACCAGCTATTGGTGACCCCTCCCATAGAGGATATCTAATATATTCAACAACCTTAATCAATTGTAACTGGAGCAATTAGGGACAGGAAAGTATCCCATATTTAAAATCCCAATTACATTAATTACATATTGATCGATATTTAATTAATGTAAATTGAACTAAACAATTACTCTTAGGTCGGCCGCACACAGGATCGTCTTGCGACTCACGACTGGAGTCTTCACGACCCGAGTCATAAGTCGTGAGTTGCGAGACGATCCTGTGTACGGCCGGCCTTAATCATCATCGGAGTTGATATGACGCAGTTATCGGAGTTAGGATATGACCAAAGAAGGGTTTTACCACATTATTGGATCAATTTCAGGTCGATATTTCATTTGGTATTTAATTAAACAACTTTTGAATACAATTTCAGAGTTCTTGATCACTAAATCTCTTGATCACTAAATCACTTGATCATTAAATATCATTCATAATAAATAACTTTCTTAATAGTAAAAGTTAATAATAACATCGTAAGATATGGCAAAAAAGGCTTTTATTTATTGATTTATTTATTTATCTTTTGCATTATTTGATCAATTTCTTTAATGATTTTTTAAATAACTTACTTTTAATCAATATTAAAAATAAACAAAATGAAAATGGGCTTCTGAGGGGGGTTGGGTGTTTGATGGTTTATTTAATAAAAAAAAAAATTGCTTTTTTTTTTTAAAGAGAATTCCCCGAAAAAACATGTCAAACATGTCGCTTCAATAATATATATATACAGGGTGTCCCATAAGCCCGGTCTCATAGGAAACTTTATTTAAAATTAAATTTACAAAAGTAATACATGAGAACTAAAGCAAATGTTCAAATTGATGTCTTGTTTTCGGACCTTTTTTTTTTGTTGCAGGTAGAATAACACGCAATGGCTAATATAGAAGCGAGTTCCACTGGTAACTCACTAAAAAAGGTTCCAAAAGAAGACATCAACTTGAACATTTGTTTTCGTTATAATGCAAAGGGAAAAAGCAACACGATTAAAATATATATTGTGTGTGTGTGTGTGTGTGTGTGTGGTGTGTGTGTGTGTGTGTATAAAGGTTATTCTAAAGCCTGATAAGCACCACTTCGTCAGAACTGCTCCCACTTAATTTTTTTTCTTTAATTAGCACATAAAGGTACAAAAACTTAGAATCCACTTCAGTTCCTTTCTCATCCTCACCAATTAAGTTTCAAACACTCTACAACTTTCAATACATTAGACATAAATCATTTTTTAACTTATGCAACATTATCATTTCGATACTCGTCAAATTCTCAAGTAGTTTGACCTTCATTATCTGCTGTGATGTAGTCGTAATTTTTGTTTCGGCTATACGGACACTTGACTAAAGTAAATACGCACCACGATGATTGTCCTCAAGAACAAATGCCAAAGCTCATCAATGGAATGCCAGAACGTACGTTATATATATATATATATATATATATATATATATATATATATATATATATATATATATATATATATATATATATATATTATTGACTTTTATTATTAAATTAAAAATTATGCTAAAAAAAAAAAGGGGAGGTGTCTATTTAATTTTGTCAACCCTCTGTATGCAAAAAAAAAAAAAAAAAAAAAAAAAAAAAAAATCCTTCAGAGTAATACGATATCTCTGAAGTTACTTTCATGTAACATTGTAATAAAATCATACAGTAACAGTAATGAGCCAACAGTAAAATCAGAAAGAGAGACAGTGAACGATTTATCTGTACGTATTTATTCACATACCGCAATAAAAGTACGTAATCAAGAATGTGCGTGTGTGTGTGTGTGTTCATAAATTATCTTTACAAATTCAATTGAATTTCAACTGAATTTGTAAAGATAATTTACAAGCCTCCTGTAGAACGTTCTAATTGTGAGCACGCGATATAATAATACAAATATACGGAGTATACCCGCGTAAACCCTCGAATACATTACAAATTATAAGTGATTCTTTAATTATGCCACGTTTTCAAAATTAAAATAAATTAAAATTTCATGAAACTTGGCATAATTTATTTGGAAGAATGAACTTATTTTCCCAACAGGCGCGCAACGTGCTTGAAATGTACACTTCCTCTTCGTGAAACTACCCGTGATAAATCCATGAATTGTAATGTCTTATCACGGCCTCCATTTTTGTATTAATAATGGGAGGAATTCCACCTTTAATCGCCATTTTTAGAGCTTACAGTGTCCTGCGACTTTCTTTGAAGACACTCTCTGTTTAGTATCCCCAGGAGAAAAAAATCACGAGTCGCGAAACAGACAATTTTCATTTTGGATATTTTGTCCGATGTTTCAAAGAAAATCCCGAGACAATAGGAGGTTTAAAGGCGACAGCTGAGCGTGAAACTCTCCCCATTTCTACCGAAACGTTGGAAGCCATGATAAGAAATTACGCTTCCCGGATTCGTCGCTTCATTTCGCAAACGGAAGAGGATATTTTGGGTACGTTGTGTGTCCACAGAAAAAATCCCATCTTTTCACAATAATCGTGCCAAGTTTCACAAAATTAAGTTAATCCACTAATTTTTTTTAATTACCTTCTGCAAATGTGGCTTCTTTTAAAAACAAAAATGACCCCCCCCCACCTTTTTATATATTTAAAACCAATTAACGAATGTAAAACCTTATTTGGTTTTAATTCCTATTTTATTCTTTACTACTATGTAGGTTCATTAAAAACCTTACATTTCATTCTCCGAAAACCTTCAAGAAGACGACCCTTTCCGCCCCCATCCAACTGAAACTCAAAAGAAATCTTACAGACCTATCGCTTTAAGTCATATACCTCCGTTTTGTTGATCCCAGTTTTCTTTTACGGAGGGGGGAGGCTGGGGGCCAAGGAGAAATGGGGGGGGGGGCAACTGAATTATTCCGATATACTGTATAGTTACTACTCAACTTCAATGTCGCCAATATAGTTGAATGTCAGTAATATACGAGCAATTACAGTGACTTAATTAATATGTAATTATTTACAATTTTAAAAATTGTACAGTAATGAAGTAATAAATAAATATCATTAAAAAGCCCGGTTTTCTCTATATTTACAGTACTATATAAATGGATAGATAACACAGGTCAACAAAAAAACTTTTTTTTTCGTTGCCAAGGAAATTCGTACGAATTTAGGGTATTTTGGGGTTGCTGAATTCCAAAATGAAAGTAGTTTTTCCGATTTGGCTCTAGTTCTTGAGATAATGAATACCCTCAATTAATAGGAAACGTAACCATAACGCGTGCATATGGGAAACTACCGGAACATTCTAGATGGTGAGACCGAATAAAATGCCATTATGTATTTCGTGTGTTTACTTTTGTATGATTTGAGACAATTTCAATGCGATTTGTAAGTAGGCTCCGCCTGAACATTACATTTTTTGCATTTTTACGTGTTTCAATGGGGTACCAATTATCTCATAAATTAGAGCCAATCTAGCAAAACCGATGTCATATTCGGAATCAGCACCACAAAGTTACCCCAAAATCACTCTAATATGATTGGCAATAAAATGAGTGTTGACCAGTGTAATGAACACCAACAAATAGACAGACTGGCAGGGATACAAACGAGAAAACATAGTGCTCTTATTTTAGGGTTGTTTAACCTCCATAAAATAGCAAAGGGCGCGTAACGGAGAGAACATACAGCGTTACGTGGGATTCAAACTAATAGTCGCTACATTACTAGAACGCGGAGGGCGGCGGCCACCCATCCAACAACTCTCCAGACCCAACGTCGCTTAACTTCGGTGATCGAGGGGAAGTGGTGTTACGACACAGGCCACGACGTAACCGTGCGGGGTCAACTCTTCGAATATTGAAATTACAAAATCACCATTCAAGGATTTCTATTTGAACGTTTTAAGAACGTTCCTGTTCAGTGTACAAAAACCTTTATAACTTCACCTAATCCCAAACGAGATGACTCTCGTAATTTTCACTTTGACCAACGTTCATTTTATGTTAAGTCGCTGTGAACGTTTGATGAATACGATGAACAAAAAGTTTTGAACACGGAGTTCGACCATATATAATACATATGATATGATACAACTCAGAATGGTCCCCTGAGATAACGTTTACGAAATACGCAGACTGAATGTGCACTTTGCCAACGTTGTGCTTTCATCATGAAAGAGAAAAAACTTTAGTATTTGCGATTTACTATTACTTATTCGGACATAGTGGATTTAATGATCCCACAAGAGTTCCTTGTTCCATGCACATTAGGTATATATATATATGAAGAAAAGAAGGACCAACACAACATCAAACATTTCCGTTTATATTTTTATACTTGAGACGTTTCGACAAATCTTTTGTCATCATCAGTGAATTATAAGTCTTAAAACCTTAAAACAAAAATGAGAATAATGAAAATTACATAATAATGAAAATTACATCATTATTCTCATTTTTGTTTTAAGGTTTTAACACTTATAATTCACTGATGATGACAAAAGATTTGTCGAAACGTCTCAAGTATAAAAAATAAACGAAAATGTTTGCTGTTGTGTTGGCCCTTCTTTTCATCTGTAAGCTCCGTTTCCCTACGGAGAAGTCAATAGCCTTATATATATATATATATATATATATATATATATATATATATATATATATATATATATATATATAATCCAAAATCGCCAAATTCCTCCAACATTTTCGTTAGTGGTCATTTAAATTACATTAACTTCTACATGTGATGTCTTTTATTTTTTAAATTTTTGATCACTTACGCTTTCATTAAGGTTGGAAAGGGTTCCATTAAAAAGTTTAAAGAATGCGCTTTTTTACCATTATAATTATTAGTTTTTCGAATTTTACTCGCGTTAAAATTTTAATTAAAAAACTCTAAATCAAATTACGGTTACTTCATGCTACCTCAAGATTTTACACACCCAGTTTTTTATTTTTTATTTTAGGTCAGGTTAGGTTAACCTAACCTAAATTGAACCCCCCCCCCAAATATAAAAATAGCTATAACAACAAAGTAGTAGCGATTTTTCGTGTAGGAGGAAAGTGACACAAAAGATAGCAACAAATAGGAACGAGCGTAACTTTTATATATATATATATATATATATAATATATATATATATATATATATATATATATATATATATATCGATGCATTCATAGTTTAAATGGAAGTATGAAGAGTTAAACATCTTTTAACCTTGAGTACCATTCCGCCCATACGCCATCAGGGTTTCCCCCAGACTATGAAAGTTTAGTGAGGAAGTTTGATAAATAATTGCATGATGCAAGGTCCCCTCAGTAAGCTCAATTGTATTCAAGGGCGACAAAATCCTGAATATGGCAATTTATATACACACACACACACACACACACACACAACACATATATATATAAAATTCTTACTTTGCTACTTTATGAGGGTTTGAACGACGGTTCAGCATCGACCTGTTGTCGACCCCTCTGCAGCATCCTGCCTCATTTGCGGGATATGGTGGAAGAAAGAATTGCTTTCTGATCTCCTCCTGCCCTCGCAGCCAGCCACACATGGCTGGTCAGGGACTTTGCACAGGAACCTGTCCAGTGGTTCTTGAAATCATTCAGGTTATTGTGCTGGAGATTCCTCAGCTCTTTGGGCAGGACATTAAAAAGTTTTGGTTCTATTGTTGTTGTTTTCTGCCCACTTGGATAATGATTCAATGTCATTTCGTAATTTTTCCATTTCACCTTCATTCAATATCCCCTTCCATATATTTGTGTCATCCGCGATATTAATATATCATTAATATCTGGATCAATGCCTGCTATCATTATTATGAACAGCAAGGGAGCTAATATTCTATCTTGTGGGACATAGTTCCTGACTTCTGAGACCAGATTTAACTCCATTTACAACCACTCTTTGTGTTCTTTGAGTCAGAATATTAAATATCCACCTTCCCAGCTTTCCAAGTAATTCCTGTATTCTTAAGCTTGTGCGCTATAATTCCATGATTACATTTATCGAAGGCTTTAGCAAAGTCAGTATATATTACATCTATGTTTTGTCCTCGATACAATGTTTCCAATATTTTCTCATAGTGATCTAATAGCTGTGATAGGCATGATATTCCAGCCCTGAAGCTATGTTGATTTGGGTTGTATAAATTCTTTTCTTGTAGGTAGTAGTAGTTTTGCCTCTAATTATCACTGTTCAACAATGATTTTGTCTCAGGAAAAGTTTTATGTCAATATTATAGAGTTTTTAACGCTGATTACAAATATGGTCTTATTATTTTCCTATCACGTATAGGTTTTGAGATATGTATATTTTTTTTTTGAAAAAAATATTCAATTTTTGTAGTAAAAGCTGTTCATTTATTTTATTATCTCGCAATTTTGACCACATGGAATGTTTGTCTTATTACATCGTGTGTATTGCTACTCTTTTTGTATGTGTGATGTTAATATTTTTTAATATTTTGTATATTTAATTAATTATATCCAATATACAATATTATACATATTATATACAATATACACTAATTGTACCGTGTAATATTTTTAAAGATTTCATGGAAACTATGTGTGATACGCCAAAATGAATAACATTTTCGGAATCAGCAGCGTCGACTTCATATAGACCAGGTTTGTTTGTTGCTGAGACAGAATAAAAGTAAAAATTTGTTGCTCAGTTTAATACGTTCAAAGCATAAGGTGGGAGGTGAAAGCTACTGGACGATAATTCGTAGGCATTGCTCTGTTACCACCTTTAAATAAGGGGGCAATATTCGCTTTCTTTAATGGGGGTGGAATTTGTCCTGTGTCGAGTGATTTTCTCCATAGTAAGTACAGAGGCTTGGCAATACTCTCTACATTTCTTCAGAAACGTGGCACTGGCCGTGGTGCCGAGTTTTCTCGCATTTGTGATAGAGCTTTAATAAAATCTCCTTCCGAGAACTCTACATCTATAAATATGTTTGTGCCCGAACTTGTTTTTGGTTGATTTATATCAATGCCTAACAATTCATCTGGACTTTCTACTTTCTTCTCGGACTTACGGGTGCTAAACACGGAGTTAAATTGTTGCTTAAACAGTTCGTTCATTTTTTCTGGGTCATTTGTGTATTTTGCCTCCCCCATCTATGAACGTACCAATACTCTCTTTACAATGCATTTTTCTTTTCGAAACGTGCAGAGAAGTATTTTGGGTTATGTTTTCTGTTACCTTTTTTCTTTCTCGTTTGTCTTATGGATAAATGTTTGTTTTAGCTCCACTTCTATTTCGCACAGTTTTTTCTAGTTTGTCTCCTTGCTTCAGTTCTGCACCTGTTAGGAGTTTTTACGTTTTTTTTTATGCAGGAAGGAGGGGTAAAGGGTGATTGCCCGCATAAACGTCCTTCCCATAGAGGAAGAAAAGAGCTAAAATCAAGGTCCAAAGTTTTCGAGATGACTGGCACTCTGCGTTTGAAAAATTGAAGGTCATAGACAGGGGAAAAGATGGATTGAGGAATATTGTTCCAGAGTTGACCGGTTGAGTAGATGAAAAATTGAAAATACAGATTAACTCTTGTGTTAGAGAGTTGGACACAAAAGAAATGAGAATGTGTCGAAAGTCGGGTACTGCGTACTCTCCTTAAAGGAGGAGGCATGCAGTTAGAGAGTTCAGAAGAGCAGTGTCCGTTATAATAGCGATAGTAAGGAGAGAGTAAGGCAACATTGCGGCGAAGAGAGAGGGATTGAAGACAGTTAGTAAGAGGCGGGGAATTGATGACACGAAAAGCCTTTGATTCCACTCGGTCAAGTAGAGCTGTATGGGTTGAGCCACCCCACACATGAGAAACGTACTCCATACAGAGGCAGAGAAAACCCCTGGTACAGAGACAGTAACTGAATTGGGAGTGAAGAAACTGCGGAGGCGGTACAGCACACCTAACCTCTTGTAAGCTGTTTTAGAACAGAAAAGATGACGAGAAGAGAAAACGCCAAGAATGTTAAGAGAAGAGGAATGATTGAGTTGTGTATTGTTATTGAAGATAAGGGGATAGTCGTGTGGAAGATTGTGACAAGTAGAAAGATGAAGGAACTGAGTTTTTGAGGCATTGAAAGCCACAAGGTTTACTCTGTCCCAATCAGACATGACAGAAAGATCAGAGGTCAGGTGTACCATCGTCGTCCTAAGCGAAGCATGGAGTGACTATTGAGAGGGATGCTTTGCGAAGCGGGTGGAGAAGTGAAGAGTGGAATCATCGGCATAGGAGTGAATAGGACAGGAAGTGAAACTTAATAGATTACTGATAAATAAAAGGAAAAGAGTGTATACTGTATTGTTAACCGATGAAGGAAGAGCAACCCTTGAGGGATCTGATGGTTGGTCAAGAAGATGGATTGCTAAGGGTCAATCTCTACCATGGAATGAGGTTTTCTTTTAGAAAATTTGTGTAAGAGTGGGCATTCATTTTTACACCATCAGGCACTCTGTATGGGGCAGCTACTTCATTGCCTATCAATCCTGCCCAAAACATGACACTACCTCCATCCACCTTGTTGGCGTCTTAATCTCGATGGTAGAAATTGGCTTTCAGCAATCCATCTTCTTGACCAAACATGAAGTCCCTCAAGGGTTGTTTTTCATTCATCGGTGAACAATAGAGTATTAAAATCTGTTTTCACGTACTGACGCGCCCATTCAACACGCTGCTTCTTGTACCTGGGTGTTAATGGTGACTGAATCGTAGGTTTACACGTCTTGCCAATTGTTTGAAGGATTCCACATCGAGATGTTCTTGGTACATTATGTATGCCAGCCTGCTCAAAAACCTCTTTACTTGAGGACAATGGATGCTTTGCAATTTGCGCTTGATTACAGATATCTGCCGCCTTGTCACTTTTCTTATAGCTCCTTTATCACTTCGCTGCCTCAGTTTGGTACCCTCCACTACAAACTTGTTTACAGTTCGATAAGCTCTGCCAAACTGCTTCGCAATTTCAATAGATTTTATATTTTCAGCGAGTAACTTGACTATTTTTCTTTTCTCAGTTAGTGTTAAATCCTTCTTCTTACCCATTTTCACCATTTAGATCCGTAAATAGAATACTTGCTTAATAAGTCGGAACACAATATTTTACATATTTTTTCAATAAAATGAGATAATTATTTTAATTATTAAAATATTTTATCGAAATGAATACCATCAATGCTGCTATATATAGTGATTATTTGCTACAAATTTCATTGAAATCGGGGTAAAACTTTTGAAAACATTGGAGAAAATGTAATCTGCTTAATAAGTGCGAACGCAGTGTACGTTTATGCATTCGTAATGTTTAAATGTGTTGCACAGAATGCATTTTAAACCAGCAATCTAGTCTACATCATTTTGGCAATTGCAGAGCTGATACGCGGCGCATTCCATTAAACATAATCCAGTAATAAACAGTGAACAGTGAACATATCCAATAATAAACATTAAACATAATCCATAAAGGCCTCCGCCTTTTCCTCAGGAGTGTAACTCACTTCTATATTGGTCAGTGTGCGCTATTCTATTATTGTACCTGCAAAAAAAAAAAAAAGGTCCCAAAACGAGACATCAATTTGAACATTTGTTTTAGTTCTGATGTATTACTTTTGTAAATTTAATTTTAAATAAATTTTCTTATGAGCTACGGGACACCCTGTATATATATATATATGCACAAATGTAATATCTGAACCGGATTCGTTCGATTGCATACAAATTAAAAAACATAATACCTAAAACTGCATGCGACAGACTCAACCTAAAATTTTGTGCATCAACTTTAAACTGTAGGTATGCATAAGTATCAACCTAAAACTTTATGCATTATCCTGAAAAACGTATACGTCAATTTAAAATCGTATCATGCACCAATCTAAAATTGTTAACATCATTAAAATTACATCAACCTAATTACAAATTACATCAACCTAAAACTTTACGTCATTAACATTACAAATATGCATCAATCCTTTTCGACGATAATATCAATCTGGTATAGATTTTCTGCTTAAATGCATCTTATTTTCTACGATACATTGTAAGCTCCTTGAATTAACATTAATATATTGCTGTTTGGCGTTCTAAGGCTTTATACCATTCCAATCACGATGTTCGCCTGTACATAAAATGTGTAACATACGCTCCAGAGCGTATTTCGTTGGCCCATAATACGTTCTGAGGAGTTATCGTCCGTGAAAATTTGGCTTCTGAGTTCGAGTTTATCTCAAAACGAATTAATTCCATCGTATAAATTAGCAATTCTATGACGTATTTTGCCTATAAAATACTCCTTCATAATAGTTTAGATTCAATATTGCTTTAATTTCTAAGTGGGAGTTCTGACGAAGAGGGAGTTCCAAACTGCGCGCGGATTTGGAGTCGGGGTGGGTGAGAAAGAGTGGGATAAATGACCTCTATTTTGAATTGGAACAAGGAAGGAATATTCTTGGAATAGTCTCAGATATTCGAGAAACGCTTCTTCAACACGAATGGACAAGAATTAAACTGAAGTTGTGAGACAAGTATTGCACCAGATTGTCTCAATAATGGAATGGCGTCACGATAAATTCTTGACATCGACTAATCCATACCAAGGATCTTTATTTAAAACATTGATGTAACTTAATTTTATGTAAATTGTAAATGTAAATTACAGTCTATATAAAGAACGTGTCTATTATAATGTAAAACCTGATTTATATTACTATTTATTAATTTCATATTTCATGCATTTTGATGACTGCAAATAAGGTTAAAATTCATTGCATGAAAATACTGACACGAATTGGAGAAGAGAGAGTTCAGTGAGTTTGGCGAGTTGAATGGTTTATAGCGAGTTCAGTGAGTTTGGCGAGTTAAATGGTTTATAGCGAGTTGAGTGGATTGTAGCGCGTTTAGACTTTAGCGAGTAGAATGAGTTTAGTAAGTTGAATGGATTATGGTGAGTTTAACGAGTTTAGTTATTTTGGCGAGAAGAACGAGTTTAGCGAGTTTAATTACTCTAAATTAAAAATTAAGCAAACGGTAAAACATTCAGTCATGCATCAAGACTACAATTACAACGACATTTGTAGTCAAGACACACACACACACACACACACACACACACACACACACACACACACAGTGCGTGCATACATTACAAATGTAGACACACTGGAAATCTCATTAGCAGAAATCTACTGTAATTAACCGAAATGAAATCTTAAATTGGGATATAATCAGGCAAATCATTAAAATTAGAATAATCAATTACAAGAAAAATTTAAGGTCTTGCATTTTGATGTCAAGCAGATGTAATTTACACACACACACACACACACACACATATGACGCGTTCGGTGGAGAAGGGGCGAACGCCACAAAATTCGAAAAATGAGTTTTTTGTCGTATAATTATCCTTTAAAACCTTTGCTTTACCTATGCAAAAAATTAGATGTTAGTCTGCGCTCTTTCACGGTAAAATTTAGGTTTTAATGTATCTCAGAGAAATTCACTCCGCATCATTGCTTCACATTGAACACATCTATCTATTTTCTGGTCACTCGACAATGCCCTGTGATGCTCAATTTGGCCAAATTGAACAAAATATAAAAAATAATTACAGCAATATTATTTACACCAAAAAAGATTATGTTACGGCCATAACTACAGCCGTTTCGCAGCGCTTCCTAGTTGTAGAAATGAAACAGGCTGATTTTCTCGATTTTGACGTCCTAAAAACGTGCATTGTCATTAGGAAATCAACAACTACTAAATTTACAGATGCAAGAAAGTTAATATTTGACTTTCAACACAAAGAAGGCTACGTAATATCTACTGCATACCGCACAACCCCAGATAATAGCCATCCCGTCAGACTGCAGAAAGGGAAAAAATCCTACAGTGTCAGTTTATTCAATCTAGCCCAGCAGACACTGCAACCAAAGTATTCCCAATTGCTGCCAATAACTAAGGAAAAAATAAAAGATCTCAAAGAATTATCAGACCTAATGCCTGCAACTGCAGTGAACTATTATGCAAGATTGTTAAAGGAACTGGAAGAAACCGAAACAGTTGCAGCAGGTAATACAACATTCGACGAAGAGGACCAAATAATGGATTACACCAGTTAACATCAGAAGCTATCAATAAATAATATTGTAAAATTTCTTGGCGTTTTATTATATCGACATATTACACAACAATATTTTACTCAAATATTTGTTCAAATTCATACAACATTTCAATAAACCGGAAAAATACAAAGGTTTAAAGTTTACAAACTTTAACTGCATTTTGTGGCATAATTCGAAAATGTTGCGTTCGCCCCTTCTCCACCGAACGCGTCATATATATATATATATATATATATATATATATATATATATATATATATATATATATAGGCCCAAAAGGTACCTACCAACATTAACTTACATTTTCTCCGAAACGAATGAATAGAATTTGATAAAAATTTGCTGACACACTATATTAGTAATATTACTCACCCCATTTGTTTAACATCAGTTTGGAGAGAATGTCTTGGTTTGGACTATCGGAAGCACTATGAAAGCGGCATTGATTGGCCTGCCTATTCGCCTGATCTCAACCCGTGTGACTTCTTTTTGTGGGGATACCTCAAAGATAGAGTTTACCAGAGCACCCCAAAGACTTTGAAGGAGCTGAAATCGTCGATTGAACATCAAATCGTCGACATTCCGACAGAGGTTCTTCACAGCGTGGTATCGAATTTTGGGAAGAGGTTGCGAAAAATCGTCGAAGTGGAGGGACAGCACATCGAACACTGTCATATAAATGGCTTGAGATGCTGATTTGAATGGCGTTTCAACTATGTTTGTACTCTCAATAGTTTTGGTGAAATAAAGGCTTAAACTTAGTAGGTACCTTTTGGGCCACCGTGTGTGTGTGTGTGTGTGTGTGTATATGTATATATATATATATATATATATATATATATATATATATATATGAGTTGACAAGGTAAATTAAGTGTTTGCAGGTTAGGTTAGTTAATTAAGGTTTGGTTAAGCTATACGTCTGGGTAAGTTATTTTAACTGACGTAAGTGAAATTAGGTTGCACGCTACCGCGCGTTAGGTTAGATTAAGTTCTGTTATTTGTTTTATAAGGCAGGATTTGACCATAATAGTACAGGACCCAAACATGGTTATTGTACAGTCAGATTAAAAAAGTAGTGTTGTGAAACTCCATTTTCTTACAAATAAATACCGACTGTAGTTTCACTACAGGACTTTTTGAACGAACTATAAAAGTGTTTTGGTTATAAATGAAGACGTAATCAAATCTTTCTTAATTTCGGACGATGTGAAATGGTCGGTGGAGCTTGATTGAGGTTACAAGTTTGAAGAATTTAGCACGATTTTTCCTCTAACGAAGCTATACAATCGTTTGTTCGAAAAGGGGATTTCTGATAACACTCTCCATATGCCAAGCGGGATACGTAACAAAATATTAGAGAGAGAGAGAGAGAGAGAGAGACTTTGAACTCGAAGGTCGGATCAGCGTATAAACGAAAATAATAATAATAATGATAATAACAATAAACAGGGTGCTTCAAATTGCAGAAATGGTCGTTTAGAAAACAGAGGATGTCACTGCAGATGTTCTTTGTTGAATGTGATGTCGTCTTCGAGTATGTTTTGTTGGTTGGTCTCTGTCAAATATGAATTGATTTGGAGAATAACGAACCACTCCTTTAAGCGCAAACATTTTCATTTATTCACTGCATTTTTACTGTTTATTCATTATTCTCCCCATTCTTATTCATCGTTATTCATTATTCCTACCACTTTTATTTATCGTTATTATTATTCGTTCATCCACGTAAAATAAATGACGAATTTTAGGACGACTTTTGATAAGGGAAAAAAAAAAATCAAACTAGACCGAAAGATTCATTTTCCTTTATTCGCTTCCACTGAAGACACTTTTATACCTCTCAAAATCTTTGCTACCCTCACTTCTCCCTTCATTACCTCACAAATTACATTTAGGGGGTGTACCTTCTTGGCTTTAAATGTGGTATTGCTATCGTATTCAAATGCTAAACTGGGTTATTTATATGTAAATGTCATCGTGGCTTTTATGGAACCCCATTTTCTTCTATACAAGATATATATTTTAAGGGGAACTTAAAGAAATTTGAATAAATTTATCCGAACATTCATTCTTACTTAGAGCTGCTGAAGTATGAAGGGATCGCATTTTGTATAGAAATTTTATCTATTTATTTTTGTGTCTAGTCTATTTATATGAACCAGTATATATGCCAATAAATGCCTAAATCCCCAAGTATCGCCAACAGTAAACCAATTTTTTTTTTACTAATTAGGTTAGATTTTGTAAATAAATCAGGTTTTCTTGTGCGACTTACTTTTTTGAGGTTACATAAGGTTAACTCAGGTTAACGTAACCTAGCGTAACCTAACCTAAAACAAATCAGAGGGTGTGTTAAGGCTGAGGAAACATGAAGAACGACTTATTTAACTTCATTTTTTTTTTTTTTTTTAATAAAAATCGTAACGCGGGTGAAATTGAAAAAATAATCATAGTATACAGTAAAAAGAAAAAACCGCTTTCTCTACACTTTCATACGAAAATAATTTTTTGTTTTTAAACTTTTTGTGGAACAAAACCTCCCGGCATAACATGGGTAAATGAGCGAACCCGACATAAACATGGGTAAATCAGAGAACCCTGTGACATCTCGTCCGGTAAGGCTGAGCCATTCCTCTTTTTAACTCATTTTTTTTTCTGGATAAAAAATGATCCAAGGACAAAATTTTACGCAAATGTTCGACCAATTTGGGCTTTTATGACTAAATATAAATTACTAAATTGGTCCAAATACAATTCCGACTTAATACTTAAAAAGATTTAAAGTTTCTTAAACTCAATTATGAAGTTATTTTGACGATAAGTCACGAAAATTTCGTCCTCGTAAATTCTGAAATAACAATATAAGGGAAACTAATACGATTACGGATAGGCCCCATCCCTTACATAATAATCAGAAAAAGCTTAAAAACGACATCATCATTATTTTAGCAACGTATTTTCAAGATTAAAATAAATTTTATTTCAATTATTTCTACTTTAATTGCAACGATGATAATAATAATAATATGTAGTTTTGCTGCCACCAGATTTCTGACGAAGTTGAAAACCACGCCCATTTCATACGTGTACCAATAAGTATGAATCTTAGGCATGAGTTAGTTTAGGTGGTAGTACAAGATTGGTTTGCAATTTCTCACGTCACAACTTTCGACCAATCAGGGATTATGTCTGTTGCCAAAAAATAGGTAGGCCCAAAACTACATATTCCCCAATAATAATAATAATAATAAAACTACTAATACTGATAATAATATAGTTTTTAATACTCTTTCTAATAAAGAATATTTATTGAGAACATTTCTGGAATGAAATAAGTTAAAATATTTTGTTATGTGTAACCCAACGATGTTTCCGTCCGCACGCTCAGAACATTTTCGAGACTAAAGTCTAAATGTTAATAAAATTACAAAATGTGTGTACAATTTAAATGGAAAAAAGTTCGCCTAAAACATTAAATTTCTAAAAAACAAAAATTACTAATTGATTTTTTGTTTAACTTTTTGGATGAAAAAAAAAAAAAGCGAAACCAAGTCATAACTCGTTACTAATTTATTTCTTATTTTTAAGGATAAATTTTTAAGCCCTCCGGAGGTCATTCCCTCACCAGTGTAACTCGCTTCCATATTAGCCATTGCGTGTTATTCTACCTGCAACAAAAAAAAGATCCCAAAACAAGACGTCAATTTGAATATTTGTTTTAGTTCTATTGTATTACTTTTGTTAATTTAATTTAAAATAAATTTCCCTATGAGACCGGACTTATGGGGCACCCTGTACATACGCCTGGCTCAAAACAATTCCAGATGAGCCGGGCGTACCTGGCTACGTGAGGTGGAGGGCAAGAAAACAAACTCTCTCTTCACCAGGCCAACTCGAGAGGAGGGGCAACGAGCTTGACCTTCGTGAAATGAGGAATCATCACGAGTAACATGTGAAAGATTATATATTATATATTAGTCACAAATGCCCATTTCGCTCCAACTTTCGCGTTAGATTTCATCCGAGCTCATTTTTTACCCATTAGCTCCTCCGGATTATATTTGTTATATTTTAAACATTTACGCTCGCATTAAGATAGGGAGGGGCCCCCATTAAAAAGTTTAGAGAAAAAGCAATTTTACCGTATACAATGATCATTTTTTTTCAATTTTCAACAGCGTTACGATTTTAATTAAAAAATTGGGAGTCAAACAACAACTACTATTACTACTTCATGCAACCTCAAGTGTAATGGTTACTTTTTTATGTTAATTTAATATCTGAATTATTTTTTGTATCTCTATAAGAAAACAACTGAGGGGGTTCCAATGGCAACGGGTGCCAGGGAAAAACTACTACACATTGTCACAGCTAGCTTCTCAAACAGCCACCCCAGAAGAGAGTAACACACATCCTCAAATAGTATGCGAGAGAGAGAGAGAGAGAGAGAGAGAGAGAGAGAGAGAGAGAGAGTGTGAGTTACAAGGACAAGAGGAAGCCTCAAAGACCTTCCGGTCCATTCTGGGAGGTTCCATGAAAGAAAGAAAGAGAGAGAGAGAGAGAGAGAGAGAGAGAGAGAGAGAGAGAGAGAGAGAGAGAGAGAGTTACAAGGACAAGAGGAAGCCTCAAAGACCTTCCGGTCCATTCTGGGAGGTTCCATGAGAGAGAGAGAGAGAGAATGCAATCGTGTGTACAAATGTTGAGTACAAAACAAAATAATTTTTCACCCAATGTTACCACAAAAATTCAGCAAATTTTATTTAGCTCAAAAAACACTTTCTTGACCCCCCTTCGCCCACCCCTAAAAAATTTGAGCTCACCTTTAGTCCCCACTTTTAGCCTGTTGTTAGCTTTTCAAGGAGTATTTTAGGCTTTTAATCCACTTCGGTCGTCTTCGCTGAAGTATTTTTTAGCTATTTTAACCACATTTGGGTACTCGTTATTCCTCGTTGCGAGATCATTAGACTTGCTTCTGCTTTTGGTCATTTTAGTCCCGTGTTTGAAGATCCCCCCCTCCCCTTTTATTTTTTAGCCTCCATTCCGTTGTCTCTCTCTACGTTTCTACTGTCCTTGTATTGAGCTGCAGTTACAATTATTAGTATTATTATTTAGTTTTGCAAATATTTTTTTGGTTTTTAAACTTTTTGCTGAAAAAAATTGTTTAAAAAAAAAAAAAAAAACTGATATAAACATGGGGAAATCAGTGAACCCGACACCTTGTCCCGTAAGACTGAGCCATTCCTCTTCCTAACTCGCGTGTAATAGAGAAAATAATTAGTTATAAACAAAGGGCGCCCTCTAAAAAAAGTGCTCAACCCGTACTCTTAAAAAAGCGTTTCGATGTTTAGAAATTTATAAACAAACGCTGAGAAGATTAACCTCTCAACACCTACCCATTCCCAATTCCCCCTGGGCAAGAACCTCGGAGGTTCTCAGGCCCCGGGGGACTCCTTCAAGTCTATTTCCCCCGTGGCCGAGATGTTCCGACCCGTTGGTTTGTTGCTGCACTCCCAGTCCGTCCCTTGTTTCGGGTCGTACGAAGACATTCAACACCTTGATGTCTCTCAGGACAAGAAACGCCGTCAAGTTCCCAAAAAACGTAAGTACAAAAGGTTACCAAAGTTTCTCCTCTTTTTGCGAGATTCGGAGAGGTCTAAATCCTCTTTGTGAGGTTTGGGGAGACTTAAAACCTCTTTTTATGAGGTTTGGGGAGGTTTAGTCTCTTTTTGTAAGGTTTGGGGAAGTCTAAAACCTCTTTCGTGCGAGTTTCACGAGATTCAGTAAGTTTTATGAGATTTAGTAGGGTTTGGGGTTTGAGTTTACAGGGATTTTTGAGTTTGAGGTTTCTTTTTTATGAATTTATTTGATTTTAACGTATTTGAGTCTACCAATTCAGGATATATATATATATATATATATATATATATATATATATATATATATATATATATATATATACATCTTTCTACAACATATACCTATAATATATATATATTATATACAGTATATATATAATATCAATGTAATTAAAGAAGTTAATACCCTTTTTTCTAACGAGTGTTGAACTTGCCACACCTGTTCCAACTTTGTTTTTTTAAGCTTGGATGATCTACCTAATGGACAAATGGTACACTCTCTCTTCCTCTCTCTCTCTCTCATATATATATGTACAGTATGTTTGTGTGTGGAAATGTTACCCTTCTCTCTCTCTCTCTCTCTCTCTCTAGAATAGCTGACACACGATCTAAAAAATTTTCTCTCTCTCTCTCAATACACGAGCAGCATACAACAAAGAAGCTTTATTAAATCTCCCATTAACTCACTATTTTTTATGATCGACTGCATTAATATTACTCAGTCATATACTTATATATATATATATATATATATATATATATATATATATAATATATATATATATATATAAAATGTCGATCTATATTATAATAATTGTATATAATTGTGTTATAGTTTTGTATGACTAAATTTTTTCCATTTTCTTAATGGACAAAAGGTACCATTTTATTCGTTTCGAACTAACTTAAAATTCTATTCATGGATTTTCCATTGATCCAGTGCAAATCCATTGTCCTTCAATTTTTCCATTTCCTACAGTAACTCTCAATTTCATCCTACAGTTTTGGAGGTACCCCCGTAATTTAGTCAGTATACTCTAAGTTGAACGATTGGTCTCATCTTTTTCTTCATATTCATAACAGTTCGAAACCCATTTGAAAAACCAACCATAATTGGGTAGAATCAACCAATTCGCGGCTCTTCTCATTCCTCGTAATTCTGGGTCTTCTTACAGAGTTTGAAAGTTAGAGCGTATAACAGTAAAATTTACAGTATCAATCTGTGAAGTATGATAATAATCTATTCTTCGTCCGTGAAATGTTACATTTAGAAGAAACGAAGTTTCTTTTCGTCGGTGCAAAAGATTCATTTGAAATGATTTGATCCAATTCTACGAAGGGTTGTCAAAAGTAAATAACAAAAATCTTTGTTTCTTTCCCCCAAAAAATTTTTTTATTTGATTATAAAAATCAATAAATAATAATATATTTTTTATTTAATAAAAGCAAAGGAAGAAAAGGAACGCTATTTTAAATATAGTGATTTAATTAATATGTTATTATTTATTCGCTTTAAGTAAGTAAAAACGGTGCTTAATCTCAAAACCAATCAATGTTTTTTAACTTAAGAACAGTAACGGTCCATGTGCATGAAGTGTTTTGGCAAATACCATCTCAAATAAATGGTTTCTTTCAAAACACACACACACACACACACGTTTCCAGGCAAAGGAACCAGTATTTGCGTTTTGTTGCCATGGTTACTCGTGAAATTACTGCCTCTGTTTTCCATGGTAATTTTTTTTTTTTTTTTGCGCGTGTATACGAAGACAGGGTGAAACAGGGCGAATAGATTGTGAAAATCTAAAGAATAGCTTCGAAAACACGGCACTTAATTTTAATCCCTATTTTAGCAGAGGTTAAAGGTTACAATACAATATTTTTTAATGAACCCTCTCTAGCGAAAAAGTCTTCAAAATGACCAAAAACCTTGTTATGGGTCCCGGAACAAAGTTGATATGCATAATGTCGATACTAAAAAATTAGTTTAAATTAGGTCAGGTTACATTCAGTTGGATTAGGTTAGGCTAGGTTAGGTTAGGTCAGTCATTTTCATTGAAAATCTTAAATTAGTTTGAAATCTGAAATATATATAGGATACATGCATAAGGCTGAACGTCGCCACTAGGAAATTTGATTTTGTTTCATATAACACCCTTGTTGGATGAGCAAAAGGTTCCATATACCATAAATTTATATATGTTACAGTAAGATTGTGAAACGAGTGACTTCATGAAATTACTGAAATTTTCAGTAATTTCGGGTAATTACCGTTTCACTCAAGGACTGGTTAGGTTAGGTTAGGTTAGGTTTTACAGTCGCCCATCCACCTACGACCTAGACTTAATGACGCCTAACTTCGCTGATCGACGGGAAGCGGTGTTACGACATTGATTATATACGACAGTGGCTATACAGAGTGTCCCATAATTCCGGTCTCAAAGGAAAATTTATTTTAAATTAAATTTACAAAAGTAATACATTAAAACTAAAACAAACGTTGGGACCTTTTTTTTTGTTGCGGGTAGAATAACACGCAATGACTAATATGGAAGTAAGTCACACTGGTGAGGAAAAGGGATCCGGAGGCGTTTGCGCATTATTCTACCTGCAACAAAAAAAAAAAGGTACCAAAACATTTGTTTTAATTCTAATGTATTACTTATGTAAATTTAATTTAAAATAAATTTTCCTACGAGACCGGACTTACGGGACACCCTGTATATAGACAATCCACGATTCCATTGTAACTTAAATAATATTTTATAACAATATACTTTAAAACAGAATATTTTAAGCCAGTTAAAGAGGTACTTGGCTTATGAATGCAGCTTCACTTACTATATTTAGTCCCCTTAATTGGTTTTCGATGTGAAGCTCAAAATTGAAAAACGTTAGTATTTTCTGTAGATTTACTGACAATTTTTTATTTTTTTCGTTCTCGAGAAAAGTGTATGAAATTTTAGAGAAGCGTCAAGGACAAAGTAGTTCGAAACTTTGAAATAACTTTCAAAGTTACGAGGAAAGAGAAGAGCCACGATTGGTTAATACTGGCCAATCATGATCGATTTTTCAAACGCGTACTGCCCTTAGGGACTTGATATACGCATAAGAAAAGTGGAAACAATCATTTAACTTTCTATACTGTACGTGCTATGCATATCACATCACAGGTCACAGTACAGTACAGATTACAGTTCCTGTTCAAATCTGCAACAACTGAAGGGGAAATCGTCAACTGAACACACTCAAAATTAGGAATTTTCCTGATCTTAAACAGTTATACTGATCCCTGTTCATTATTTTATATTATGTAGTCAATATTGCTTTTTATTTTAGTCACAGGAACAAGATTCCTTCCATGATTGTGTTCCAGGAACGGATTAGCATATGGACAGGAAATAATTTCCATAAACTGTAAAGATCTGAAAAACACTCTCTCTCTCTCAGTGTGGTGTGTGTGTGGTGTGTGTGTGTGTGTGTGTGTGTGTGTGTGTGTGTGTGTGTGTGTGTGTGTGTAGTGCCATCAATATATAGCGTTTATTAGACTTCGCTCTATTTAATTTCATCCTTGGACGAGTATTAAAAACACTACACGATGCCGTAATTAGGATCAATATGGCACGATGACATTTCATATAATGCCACTAGAAAACAAAGAAAAAGGTTAATTACACTAAACGGGACGGGGATACGTGCGCCCCGGCAAAGTCCTATCTTTTTATACGGAAGTCCAGCTAACAGTTTTTGGTATATTTACCCCATTAGAATTCTGGCATCATTAAACAAATATATATCACCGCTTCCCGGAGATCAGCGAAGTTAAGGGACATTGGGTCTGGGTAGTCGTTGGATGGGAGACCGTCCTCCGCGCCCAGATTATGTAGCGACCCGTGGTTCGGATCCCACGTAAAGCTGTAGGTCCCCTCCGTCATATGACCTTAGATGTTGCGAAGGAGGTTAAACAAACCAATTAAAAAAAAATATCATATATATATATATATATATATACACACACCATATATATACAGGGTGGCCCAAAAAAAATGGCACCAATTTTGAGAAGTGATATCTCAATAACCATTGCAGCTAGGGACTCAAACAAACAACCAAATGAAAGATAATTCTTTTCTCTTTAAATACTTATTCTATGGCTTGATGGTTATAAGCCCATATAATGCCCAAAATTGGCTTCCAAAAAATATATACAAAAAAAAGTTGCGCATTTATATTTATTCCTTTTAAGTTAAACCTAATTTTCAATAAATGGCTCAATCTGCCCTCCATTATGGTCAACTACAGCCTGTAATCTCGCCCTCCATTTTGAAATTGCCTTCGAGATCGTCACTTGTGAGAGATTTTCCCATGCAGCCTGAATTCGTTCACGAAGATGGTTCACATCACGGATTTTCTGACCATGGTAGACTTCTCTCTCTAAGGCAGACCACACGAAGTAGTCAATGGGGTTTAGATCTGGGTTGCATGGTGGCCAATTATTTGGTTCGATAAAACCAGGACAATTATTATTGAGAAATGTTATTGTTTCCTTGGCTGTATGAGATGGGGCTCCATCTTGCATGAACACAAACTCAGTGCTCGTCTCCTTGATCTCTGACAACATTGGAGACAAAATGTCATTACAGTAGTAAATTGAGTTAATTTTAACGCCTCGCTGAATAAAAATGATGGATGTTTTGTTCTCAGATGACGCTGCAAGGGAAACCATTATCGAATCTGAAAAGTGTTTTTTTTCACGCAAAAGTCGTTTTGGGTCAACATGAGTTTTTGTCGCCACTGCTGCACGAACCCGATCATTTTGGGTATTTCGTGGTGTTTCGACCGTAAATCGTTTCTCATCAGAAAACCAAATTTTTTTCACAGACTCATTTGACCGAAATCTTCGCAATAGATTTTTACATCGATGGAAACGTCTTTCTTTCACAGGCTCGGTAAAGCAGTAACCTTCACCCTCTTAAATGTTTTCAACCCAAGATCTTTTCGAATTATTCGCTGTACTGATGAACGTGAAATCCCGGTTTCTTTCGCAACTTCACGTTCACTTTTACTTGTTCCCGGTTGTTCCTCTTGACTTAAAACCATTTCATTTACTTTTTCAATGTTTTCTGGCGTTCTAATACTTTTTGGTCGACCACTTCCCGGACGCCGTTGACTGCTGCCGGTTTCTTTAAGTTTTTGTAAAAAATGTGCCACAGTTCTTTTTTTCCAATTTCTATTTGGAAATTCGTAAAGGATTCTGTTTAATGAATATCCTTTTTCTTCACGTAGTGCTTGTATAATGTTCTTATCAGATTCTCTCAATCCCATCTTGAGGGGTCTGGAATAGAAAAATTTCATTTAAAATTAGGATCAAGGAATAAATATAAATACGGAACTTTTTTTTTTGTATATTTTGTTTGGAAGCCAATTTTGGGCATTATATGGGCTTATAACCATCAAGCCCTAGAATAAGTATTTAAAGAGAAAAGAATTATCTTTCATTTGGTTGTTTTTTTAAGTCCCTAGCTGCAGTGGTTATTGAGATATCACTTCTCAAAATTGGTGCCATTTTTTTTGGGCCACCCGGTATATATATATATCGGGTGGTCCGAAAAAAATGACGCATTTTTAAAAAATTAATATCTCAGTAACCCCCTTCCTTATCATGACAATTTTTATATGCAAGATACTTTCAAACTTCTTTTTTTGAATGCAAGAAACGGAATTCTGATATCTTTTATAGTTTTCTCGCAATTAACAAAAGTAACAACATGGGTCAAAAAAACAAAAATCGCAATATAATATCCGTTTTTTATACGATATCATGCGATATTTTTGCAAGTTATTACAAAACTCTACAGGAATGAACAAGTCAAATTGTGGATATTTTTATTTTTTAACAATTCGTCAGTACCCTTAATGATGTTGTCAGAGGAAGATCGTATTCTCATTAAAAATTGTTACTGTGAAAAAGGATGGAAGACTGGAAGGTTATTGCAAGAGTTTCCCGGCAGAAAAAGTGGAAAAGGCGTGCAGTGGAAAGACTCTTAAAGAAGATTCGCGAATCGGGAAGTACTGCCAGAAAACCAGGAAGCGGTAGACCTAAAACAGCTTCGGTTCCAGAAAATGTGGATTACATCAACGATAAAATCTGCTCTCAAGAAGATAAACCAGGAAGTCATTTGTCACAAAGAACAATTGCTAAACATTTGAATATTGGAAAGACTTCTGTACACCGAATAATTAAAGCACAAAAACTAAAAGCCTTCAAAAGAATAGTATCTTCTAGAAAAAGTGATACTGTTAAGGATAAAAGAAAAACAAGGTGCAGAAAGTTACTTGATAATTTCTCTGTCGTTGATATTAAAAAGATAGTCTTCACGGATGAAAAAGATTTCACTCTAGAAATTCCGCGAAACCGTCAAAATGATGTTGTCTACGGGCGTGGTAAAAAGTGTGACATTTCAATAAACAGATTGTATCATGAAACGTCAAGATTCTCCAAAAGGTTATGATATCTGCAGGGGTCTCTTGGAATGGCAAGACAGATGTTCATTTTATTGAAACTGAAAAGACAAAGGTGAATTCTGCAAATTACATTGAACTTTTAAGAACAAAATTGTTGCCGGATTGTCGTCGCCTGTATCAAGAAAATGATTTCATATTTCAACAAGATGGAGCACCGTCGCATACAAGCTACGCCACACAGTCGTTTCTGATTAGCAATACACCAAAATTAATAACGAAAAATGAGTGGCCACCACAAAGCCCAGATTGTAATCCTATGGACTACTCAATTTGGGAGTTACTAAAAGAGAAGGTTTACCGAGGTCGACGAGAAAAATTCACCGAATCAGAATTAAAATGTAAAATACTTGAATCTTGGCAAGAAATTGGCATTAATGAAGTAAGAAGTATTATTTTTGTGTGGAAGAAAAGACTTAGATTAGTGTGTCAACAGAGTGGTGGTCCAATCGATCATTTACTGTAAATTAATTAGTTAAATTTCTGATTAAATTTTTCCTTTCTCATGATATTCGTTTTTTTGACCCATGTTGTTACTTTTGTTAATTGCGAGAAAACTATAAAAGATATCAGAATTCCGTTTCTTGCATTCAAAAAAAGAAGTTTGAAAGTATCTTGCATATAAAAATTGTCATGATAAGGAAGGGGGTTACTGAGATATTAATTTTTAAAAAATGCGTCATTTTTTTCGGACCACCCGATATATATATATATATATATCAGAGCTGGGCATTTGCGGCATATATTGCGGTACTGCGGTACTGCGGTACTACCGCAAACCGGAACCGCATAACGCAGTACCGCAAAGGATCGCTGAAAGTACCGCAGTACCGCTACCGCATTCAAATTTCCGCGTACCGGTTTGGTGCCGGTTTGGTAGTACCGCAGTACCGCAGTACCGCAAAATATGCCGCAAATGCCCAGCTCTGATATATATATATATACACGGTGAACCAAAAGTAGGTGGACAGTAGGTTGAATACGGTTTGTGTTATATTATATTATAACTATGGTGTTCATTATAACTATGGTGTTTGTGTTTTATTATATTAAATATTATAACTAAATTTATTTAAATTTTATTTTGTATTATAGTATACAAAAAAATTAAATATGTATTCTCAAAATAAACGTTATCATTTACTGTCCACCTACATTTGGTTCACCGTATATATATATATTCTACTACTGGTATAGGAGAAAGAAAACAAAGTAAGTTAGTCCTTTTTCAGGAATAACATTTCCTACAGAGTTATACAGTTACAGGCAAACGAAGACCCTAAGATCCACTCTAGGCTAGCCCAGGAAAGAAGTAGAAAAGTTAGAAATAGCAATAAAGAAGAAAACTGAAAACTTATACCATGCTTACACTTATCGGAGCGTAACGTTTTCACGCAGATTAGTAGTAATACTAAAGTATACAACAAAGCTCTTTCCCTCCTCCGCCAGCCACAGAAAATAGTGGTGAAAGAAGATTTAGAGGAGAGTAGGAAAAAGTATAATGAAAATAAGAGCTTCAGAATTCATTTACACCATGCGTACACTTATCTCATGTACTCAGTTATGCATTAGAAGAGAGCGGAAAATAAGGGATAGTGTAAATACTAGAGTACTAATCTAATCTATGCCATGCATTTTCTTTGAGAGAGAGAGAGAGAGAAGAGGAGAGAGAGGAGAGAGAGAGAGAGAGAGAGAGAGAGAGAGCTCCGAAAATTAGATTTTTTCGTCTCTCCAAAATAATTATTTTAAATGAGATTAAATTAAAAAAAATAAAATTTAACTTTTATTTCGGGTTCATTTTCGTTTGTCTTTGAAGAAATTTTCTTTATTTTGTATTTTCTTTTTTTTCCTTTATTTCACATTTTTTTTTTCTTTTTTAATATTCTTAGTTTCCCCTTTTGTGTTTTCCGTTTTCTATTTTCGTCTTTCTGTATTGTCTTGTTTTTCTTTGTCTTTTCTTTGTTTTTTTTTTCTCATCAGCAATTAAAAGACAAAAAAAAATTAAACAAATTTAGATGCCAAATGTACAGTTGCCCGCATATGTAATATTCCTCGCCTCACAGGCGACTCCGTACATGTGGCAGCGCCGCATCGATAGTCAAGGTACCCCAACTGGGGGAAGGTGGGGTGGAGGAGGGACACCCGAGTCCAACAACATATAAACTTACGAGTTTATAAGTATATATATCGTAAACCAGGTTAATTTCGCGGCAGCAAATTTTCGCTCTTTCATATCCTTGGACGAGTTCGCGGAAGCATAATTTCGCGGTCAACAGTCACTAGTTATAATCTTACAAATTAAAATGACGTCATGAATGACGACATTTATTCTGGACTGTGATTGGTCGAGGGTGAGGTCGTATATCAAGGAAAGTTTTACCTCCTGGTATGCGGATAAAGTTTCAGCAGCACTCAACGTAAATGAATCTCTCGGTAAGATAGATTTGAAGCTCTCCACACTGAAACCTACTCACGCTAAATGGATTGTCTCTGCATGGGATAACCTACACAAGGGTTGGGAAATTAGCGGCATTCGTAACATTCTTGTTATACAGTAATAATAGAGTATAATTTAAAATTATTTTACTGCTTTTACTTTACAATGTTTCGTTACAATATACCGAATTTACTTTTCAAATAAAATATTTTAATGATCTAAGTTTTATTTTCTTACTAGCTTCCAAAGATTAGTTTAAATTGTCAAATTTTCGCCTGCTGGATATTTTCGCGTAAACTATAGCCTACGCAAATAACGCGAAAATTTCCTGCAGGTGAACATTTTGCATTCACTCGTATATAAAAAGTTCTATTGTAGTAGCTGTTCATATAGATTTGCAGTAATCATAATGGAACCTTATTACTGCATAAGACTAGTAAACTACACGGAGTCCAACGCCGTTCACGATCATATTAATTGTTTATCTTTATGAACACAGACATTACATTATAATTCCCTGTATGTCAATGAATGCACATTTAATTGTCGTTTAGATATATATGTCTGTGTTATATGTTGTTGGACTCGGTTATACCCCCTCCACCCGACCTTGACTAACACTGCGGCGTTGTCACATGTACGGAGTCGCCTGTGAGGTGAGGAACATTACATATGCGGGCAACTGTACAATTAAATTGAAACAGAAAACGGAAAATGGGTAAAAATTATAAATTGAATTATTTTGTAATAGAACTGAAAAGTAAATCCATTTTTTAAATGGCCTTTTTACTTTTGTGTGTGGGGGTAATGGGGGAATGGGAGTGGGAGGGTAATAGAGTAGAGGGGTGGGGGTAATGGCGTTCTTTTAAATTTTGTAGCTTAGCCACTTCTTATGAGGGCCTCATATAATATAATAAAAAATACATGAAAAAGTGAAAAAAAAGTCTTTTTCTCTTTACATTTGATTGATTGGATAGCCCGAAAGGACTCACAATTTAATTGGGATATTAAGTAGGGATGTGCCGGATAGTAATTTTACCGGATAGCCGGATACCGGATATCTGGTAGTTGTAAAATATCGGATATGAACTTGCCCCATTTGGCCTCATTAAAACCAATGGTTCTGAAATACCTCCGTGCACCTCCCAGTTCTGTAGCCTCGAAAAGGTTATTTAGTGCAGACAATAGGAATTGACTGCTGCCATCAAACGCTGAAAGGCTTTTTTTCATAATGAAAAATCTCAAATACAGAGAGCAAGAATAAATGAAGTTTCATGAATTTTGTTGAGTTTAAATGGAAAGTAGCGATGGCTTATAACGAGGAGTCTTCATTTTGATTTGAACAATTATTTTTCTTTTCTAACTATTTGTGTGATCATCTAGTAATATCACATTTTGTTACTATTAGCTCTTTGGCTGAATTTATTTTTCAAGTATAAATGGAAGTGAGTTAATAAAATTAATCTTTTTGATTTATGTTTAAACTTTTCCTTACTACCTGTATAATAATTTAGTATATGTCACACTCACATTTGTTACTAATAGCTCTTTGGTCAACAAATGATGCTCATATTGCTTACAAACTTCAAGAACTATTTTTTTCAACTAACAAGTGGAAAGCAAAATTATTGTCAAAAAAAAATTAAATACTTAAGTAAATGCCGGATATCCGACCGGATACAGGATAGGTGAAAAGTGCCGGATACCGGATAGCAACCAGATATCCGGCACATCCCTAATATTAAGCTCCATTCTTTCATCGATTTGCAGTTACGATTCATTACAATTTTTGTAATTATATTACCGATATTTTATAAAGTATTGGTGGTTACGATTGTACCATCCAGTGATATGCCATATATATAGGCTGACCATACGTACCGTTTTGAACGGGACAGTACCGTTTTTTTTATGGGTTCTGTATGGGTTCTGTCACTGAAGAATAACTGTAAGCTCAATATGTTTATGTACTTACTTTTTCATGAATACAGAATATTACATAACCCCCGTCCCTTTTTTGCCATCCCAATGTCCCGTTTTTGTCTCAAGGAAATATGGTCAGCCTACATATATATGATATATATGTGAGATGCCATACTTTTGTCGCTTAGCCATTTCTTCCTATGAGGGCTTCATATAATATAATTTTAAATCTACAACCAATAAAAATAAATGAAGTAGTGAAAAAAAAATCCGGAGGGCGATAGCGAGCTACCGCTTGTATACTGCTACCCGCCCGGAGGGCTAGTAGCAGTATATGTCACACCATATGAAGCTCAAGATTTTCACGGTTGCGTTCTTTTCTTTAGTTTTATCGCGGTGCTGGGGCCTTCGGACCCAGTAATTGTAACCTAGGACCGGGAAACTTGACAGAGCACATCGGCAGCTCATGGGCTATCAGTTGGTGGTGGTTGCAGAATTTTCCGATGTGCCGTTTAGTCTGTGCACGGTTCCGAAGAAAGTGGACACACACACACACATTTTATCTCAATAGTATATAGGATTACGGGCTGCAATATGAAGCTCAAGATTTTCATGACTGCGTTCTTTACTATAGTTTTATTGACCAAATAATTGAACCGACAGTAATTGGGGGGTTCAATTATTTGGTCAGTAAAAACTATAGTCATGAAAATATTAAGATTCAGAAATTTTGACACATTGTGAAGCTCAAGATTTTCACGGCTACATTCTTTTCTGTAGTTTTATCGCGGTGTTGGGGCCTTCGGGCCCAGTAATTTTAATTAATTTATTAACACCCAGGTGCACAACCTCTGGACGTAATGAATATGTGTGTGTGAAGTTTCATGTTTGTAACTGCTTCCATTTTGGAGTTATGGCTGGAATAAACAGACAGACAGACAGATATATATATATATATATAACGTAAAGAACGACGCTTGTATAGGAGATATTCCGCGCAAGACGAGAAAGAGAAAACAACAAATGAAAAAATGAAGTACCACCTGGGAATCGAACCCGGGATCTTCCGATTGCCGGTCAGACGCGATAACCACTACACCATGGACTCCACTCTTCCAAATGCCGTAATTCCTCTACATACTCGCAGAAACCAATGCCCCAAGGGGGCACCTCCCGCTTGCCGTAACATTATATACATTCAACTGCAAAGAACACGCAGTATAAATAACGTAAAGAACGACGCTTGTATAGGAGATATTCCGCGCAAGACGAGAAAGAGAAAACAACAAATGAAAAATGAAGTACCACCTGGGAATCGAACCCGGGATCTTCCGGGTGTAGTGGTTATCGCGTCTGACCGGCAATCGGAAGATCCCGGGTTCGATTCCCAGGTGGTACTTCATTTTTTCATTTGTTGTTTTCTCTTTCTCGTCTTGCGCGGAATATCTCCTATACAAGCGTCGTTCTTTACGTTATTTATACTGCGTGTTCTTTGCAGTTGAATGTATATAATGTTACGGCAAGCGGGAGGTGCCCCCTTGGGGCATTGGTTTCTGCGAGTATGTAGAGGAATTACGGCATTTGGAAGAGTGGAGTCCATGGTGTAGTGGTTATCGCGTCTGACCGGCAATCGGAAGATCCCGGGTTCGATTCCCAGGGTACTTCATTTTTTCATTTGTTGTTTTCTCTTTCTCGTCTTGCGCGGAATATCTCCTATACAAGCGTCGTTCTTTACGTTATTTATACTGCGTGTTCTTTGCAGTTGAATGTATATAATGTTACGGCAAGCGGGAGGTGCCCCCTTGGGGCATTGGTTTCTGCGAGTATGTAGAGGAATTACGGCATTTGGAAGAGTGGAGTCCATGGTGTAGTGGTTATCGCGTCTGACCGGCAATCGGAAGATCCCGGGTTCGATTCCCAGGTGGTACTTCATTTTTTCATTTGTTGTTTTCTCTTTCTCGTCTTGCGCGGAATATCTCCTATACAAGCGTCGTTCTTTACGTTATTTATACTGCGTGTTCTTTGCAGTTGAATGTATATAATGTTACGGCAAGCGGGAGGTGCCCCCTTGGGGCATTGGTTTCTGCGAGTATGTAGAGGAATTACGGCATTTGGAAGAGTGGAGTCCATGGTGTAGTGGTTATCGCGTCTGACCGGCAATCGGAAGATCCCGGGTTCGATTCCCAGGTGGTACTTCATTTTTTCATTTGTTGTTTCTCTTTCTCGTCTTGCGCGGAATATCTCCTATACAAGCGTCGTTCTTTACGTTATTTATACTGCGTGTTCTTTGCAGTTGAATGTATATAATGTTACGGCAAGCGGGAGGGAGGTGCCCCTTGGGGCATTGGTTTCTGCGAGTATGTAGAGGAATTACGGCATTTGGAAGAGTGGAGTCCATGGTGTAGTGGTTATCGCGTCTGACCGGCAATCGGAAGATCCCGGGTTCGATTCCCAGGTGGTACTTCATTTTTTCATTTGTTGTTTTCTCTTTCTCGTCTTGCGCGGAATATCTCCTATACAAGCGTCGTTCTTTACGTTATTTATACTGCGTGTTCTTTGCAGTTGAATGTATATAATGTTACGGCAAGCGGGAGGTGCCCCCTTGGGGCATTGGTTTCTGCGAGTATGTAGAGGAATTACGGCATTTGGAAGAGTGGAGTCCATGGTGTAGTGGTTATCGCGTCTGACCGGCAATCGGAAGATCCCGGGTTCGATTCCCAGGTGGTACTTCATTTTTTCATTTGTTGTTTTCTCTTTCTCGTCTTGCGCGGAATATCTCCTATACAAGCGTCGTTCTTTACGTTATTTATACTGCGTGTTCTTTGCAGTTGAATGTATATAATGTTACGGCAAGCGGGAGGTGCCCCCTTGGGGCATTGGTTTCTGCGAGTATGTAGAGGAATTACGGCATTTGGAAGAGTGGAGTCCATGGTGTAGTGGTTATCGCGTCTGACCGGCAATCGGAAGATCCCGGGTTCGATTCCCAGGTGGTACTTCATTTTTTCATTTGTTGTTTTCTCTTTCTCGTCTTGCGCGGAATATCTCCTATACAAGCGTCGTTCTTTACGTTATTTATACTGCGTGTTCTTTGCAGTTGAATGTATATAATGTTACGGCAAGCGGGAGGTGCCCCCTTGGGCATTGGTTTCTGCGAGTATGTAGAGGAATTACGGCATTTGGAAGAGTGGAGTCCATGGTGTAGTGGTTATCGCGTCTGACCGGCAATCGGAAGATCCCGGGTTCGATTCCCAGGTGGTACTTCATTTTTTCATTTGTTGTTTTCTCTTTCTCGTCTTGCGCGGAATATCTCCTATACAAGCGTCGTTCTTTACGTTATTTATACTGCGTGTTCTTTGCAGTTGAATGTATATAATGTTACGGCAAGCGGGAGGTGCCCCCTTGGGGCATTGGTTTCTGCGAGTATGTAGAGGAATTACGGCATTTGGAAGAGTGGAGTCCATGGTGTAGTGGTTATCGCGTCTGACCGGCAATCGGAAGATCCCGGGTTCGATTCCCAGGTGGTACTTCATTTTTTCATTTGTTGTTTTCTCTTTCTCGTCTTGCGCGGAATATCTCCTATACAAGCGTCGTTCTTTACGTTATTTATACTGCGTGTTCTTTGCAGTTGAATGTATATATATATATATATATACACACAGGTCGTCCGATAAGTGAGTGGCGATTCTATGTCAGTTAGCATAGTGTACTAATATCTTTGATATCTAATAAATGTCTATGCTTTTTTCAATTAAGCTAGCTTCACATGAAATCCAAATTTTTAATTTTGCAGTAATTCATGTTTATTTCTGTAAAATTAAAAATTTGGATTTCATGTGAAGCTAGCTTAATTGAAAAAAGCATAGACATTTATTAGATATCAAAGATATTAGTACACTATGCTAACTGACATAGAATCGCCACTCACTTATCGGGCGACCTATATATATATATATATATATATATATTATATATATATATATATAATATATATATATATATATATAAACACTTATATATATTCTCAATGTAAACTCATAGATGGGTATTATAGTAAGATAGTGTCCCTGTTATGAGAAGCAAGAAGCCCCCTGATTAAATCTTACAACTATCATACTAAGATTATTCCTGGATGGAATGATTTTATTGCCCTCCTGAAGAAGGAATCGAAAGACGCCTACGATTTGTGGACCAGTATACATGAATATGTGTAGAAGTAGGGGTCAGTATAAGGCGGCCATAAGGCGACGTAAACAGGAAGAAGAGTCTATTCGAGCATCAAAAGCCTGAGAAGCTCACATAAATAACGATAACAACAAATTTTGGAAATTTGTTAAGAATCAAACGGGTGTCAAAAGTGTTCTCCCTCCCCCTCCGACAGTCGATGGGGTGTCGGGGGAGGATGAAACTGCAAAGCTGTGGAAAAACCACTACTCAAACATTCTTAACAGTGTGAGTAGGGGTAATCTTAAGATAGATTGCAGCGAAACGCCTGTGGGAGGGACAAGGGAAAATACTTTGATATCAGTTCCTGAAGTAAAGAGGTTAATTAAAGAGTTAAAGATTGGTTCTGCGTCAGGAGTAAATGACCTATCGAATGAGCACTTAAAATATGCCAATGACGTAGTATGTCTGCATATATCATTGCTCTTATCAGCCATGCTTGCTCATAGTCATATCCCTGCAGCGTTCATCTTTTCCCTGGTCAAAAATAAGTATGGAGACATTCTGTCCAGCAATAATTACAGACCTATTGCTGTCGCTTCCTGCTCCTCGAAACTACTAGAAAAAATCTTGTTACTCTGATTAAATGATTACCTATCGACAATCAGTTTGGTTTTAAAAGGTCTCACTCAAATGACCTGTGTAGCTATGTACTTAAAGAAATAATACCTAAGTACACTGACAGTAATTCAACTATTTATAGCCGTTTCCTAACCTTTTACCGTTAGGTGGGGCAATGTACTATCCGAGTGTTTTGGCTCCTCTTGCGGGGTGAGACAAGGCTCCTTGCTCTCTCCTACGCTGTTTAATGTGTATATTGACGGATTAATTGCTTCACTTAATGAGGCAACAGTGGGATGTTGTATAGATAACACAAGGATAAATAACTTAGTTTATGCCGATGATCTGGTCTAATAAGTCCCTCTGTTAAACGTCTGGATCGGCTACTAAAAGTCTGCGAAGTGTATTCGCAGAAACATGATATTCTTTTTAATGTTACAAAAACTAAGGTTATGCAATTTCATTCTAAAAGCTGTAATCAGCCAGCTGATATTATGTTTAAAATGAGAGGTGAAGTAATCAAGGAAGTACAGGAGTTTAAGTATTTGGGTCAAACTCTCACCAGCTTCTTGAGTGAATACTCAGATATAAGAAAACAATCTCGAAGCCTTTGTGCTAAAGCGAATATGACTATAAGGAACTTTCGGTTCTGTACAAGTGAAGCTAAAGACTCTCTCTTTCGTACTTTCTGTAGTAATACAGGGCGTCCCAGAATTAACTATCTATTTCAATGAAATCGGACAAATTTTTTAAAAACACTTTTATTTATGTTTATCATGTTTAATATGTGTTAAAAATGTATAAATTTCTAAATTTTTTCATAATTTTATTTTCATAATTTTTTCATTATCTGGTCCAATGAAAGACCGTCTGAAGTCATAGAATGGCAAAAAGACTCTCCAAAAGTTAACGTGTGGCTTGGAATGACCAAATCCAAAATTTATGGCCCATTCTTCTTTGCGGAAGCAACTGTAACAGGTACCGTCTACCTTGATATGCTTCAGCAGTTTCTCGAACCACAGCTTCTTGATGATGGCATTCTTGATAATGTTGTGTTTCAACAAGATGGAGCACCATAAATTTTGGATTTGGTCATTCCAAGCCACACGTTAACTTTTGGAGAGTCTTTGCCATTCTATGACTTCAGACGGTCTTTCATTGGACCAGATAATGAAAAAATTTTGAAAATAAAATTATGAAAAAAAATTAGAAATTTATACATTTTTAACACATATTAAACATGATAAACATAAATAAAAGTGTGTTTTTAAAAAATTTGTCCGATTTCATTGAAATAGGTAGTTAATTCTGGGACACCCTGTATATACGGACAACAACTCTGGGTGAATTATAAAAAAAGTTCTGGCAGAACCCTAAATTTGCTGTACAACAGGTCTTTTAGACTCTTACATAAATTACTCCCGAGATGCTCAGCTTCGCAAATGTTTGCTACCCGCAATGTCCCGAGCTTCTCGGAGGTAATAAGACGTGTTCAATACAGTCTAATGCAAAGAATTAAAAAATCAACCAACCCGATTATCCAAGCTATCCACGAGTCCTGCCGTTTGTCCTCTAAGCTATGGAATTCTTGATACGAAAACGTCTGTCTGTAGCTCCACTTAACTTCGACATTACTGTATTATTTCTAATCAATTGTATATTTTTCTATCCTTAGTATGTGAACTGTCATTGTATTAATAATATTTGTCATATGGACTATTGTCTGTCAATAAACCTTTTCATTTTAATTTTCATTTTCATATATATATACAGGGTGTCCCGTAAGTCTGGACCCATAGGGAAAAATAATAAAATTACAAAATAGTCTAAAAATTTATTACATAATCTGTTCAAAGTGTCCGCCGTTGTGTCGCACACATAGTTGAAGACGCAATCTCCACTGCGACAGCACTTTCTGAATCACAGTCGCAGAAATTTCTTGACACGCCTCCACAATGCGTGCTTTAAGGTGGAAAATGTTCTGAAGTTTGACCTCGTACACTTTGGCTTTCAAGTGGCCCCACAAATAAAAATCATAATAAAAAATAATAAAAAAATAATAATAATAAAATAATAATAATAACAATAAAAAAATATATTATAAATCCCTATGGGTCCAGACTTACGGGACACCCTGTATATATATATATATATATATATATTATATATATATATATATATATATATACACACACACCACACACACTGTATAATTTGATACCCGTTTCACTGTGAAATGTATTATGTATGATAATTAGAATATTTTTAACTTTATTTATTTATACATGAACTCCAATCTTATTGGTTTTAATGCAAATTCGGAGCTATTGAAGAATAGGGACCCCAGCCTTCTTTAGTTAAGCTTATCAGGCTAACTAACGAAAATATCACGACCTAACCTAACCAATCGTTAGGCTAATTGTACGCCCTTGACGACTGGTTAGGTTAGGTCATGATATTTTTGTTAGCTAGCCTTATAAAGCTAACTAAAGAAGGCTGGGGTCCCTATTCTTCAATAACTCCGCAAATTCTTCAATTACTTTGTCGTGCAACATTTTATTCTTCTCTCGTGATATTACAATTACTTTATGGCGATTCTTGCTAAACTAGACAGCCTTTCCTCTGACATAGCAATTAGGCTATTAATTAGTTCTTTCACCAAATTTTTCCTTGAAGTAAATTAATTTTTAAATGTTAAGTAACTTGGACAATTATTTTCCACCCAACCCACCTTACAAAGTACATAATATGCATATTACTGAAAGCAAGATTAAGTTTAAAAAAAAAAAAAAAAGAGAGATTTGGCAATTCAGCGCAGTATTTTGGACTCCTCTGTTTCGACGCAGATGTGACAGATTTTATATAAAATTAACACTTTCCATATGTTGTGTATTAATTTTCTAAAATTTCCTGTACTATGCAAAAGTAGATTATATAGAAATACCCAACTGCCAGTATGATATGCAAATATTGCTTTTAAATGTTTAGTAATTCAAGATAACAACATACATTTGGCACAGCAGCAAGTCGTCAGGCAGATGGGAATTTGCCTGACTTCGAACATTAAAACTTGGTTATTCGGTGGATACAAAGTAATAAATCAATTAAAATAATAATTAATTTTACGTATAGTAAATATCTAAATGACTTTATAACATTATAAATAAATCATAAGATTTACATCATAACACGTTTCAAAGAGAGACGTCAGGCTTAAAATTGTTTGCCTGACAAGACGTGGCATTGCGCATTTTTATGCGAGTAGTAAGGCTTTGTTATTTGAGAAGATGCATAATAATACAGTAATAATTAACTTTATGTACAGTCACAGTGCAAATAGCTATATAACCTTATTTATAGATCCTAACATGGTCATCATAACATGTTTTATAAAGTAAACATATCTGACTCAAAATTTTTAGCCACATCTTCCCTCTCTTCCCGCGTCTCTCTCCCCGCCCTCACTGGGGAAATGGGGTTTAGATGATAGATGGATGGATGGAAATTTTTAGCCTGACAACTTGACAAGAGATGAGATTGTGTATTGTTAGTTTTTTTTAAGTTCCTAGCAGGAGAAATAACGGGTCAGGCTCAGCCTGACCTGCCTGACCCCCTCCGTCGCCACTGACGACGGAGGGGGAAGATAGAGAAAAGGAAGACAGAGATAGAGAAAGAGAAATAGAGATGGAGAAAAATGTTTTTGGACAAAAAGATGGGCAAAATTCCATAAATCAAAAATGATACGCGTTTTTTTTCCATGAAACCGTTTCTTTTTGCACAAAATGCATAAAACCATTTTTTTTAAGAAGTGCTAATGTCACCCCTTGAGCCAAAGTCACCCCACATTAAGGTATATTTATAGAAAACTTTATTTATATATATATTAATTATATATATTAATAATAATTATAAAGATCTAATATAAAATTAGACTGGAGAGAAAAGAAACATAAGATACAGTTTCGAAAGTGTACCAATCCACCTTATCAATTTAACATACTCTCGCCACGTTTATTTTCTCTATTTAATTCGAGCTATTAATTTAGTTTAACACATAAATTTCATTATTTTTTGCTTTTTAGTCATGCTTAATACTTTATAGCATGATTTTTTATCACACTTTTTTTTTATCACACTAACAAAGTCATACGTTCTTTATCAATTCGTTCCGGTTCTGTTGTCAGTTAGTAATGTCAAACTCGTTGATGACACCCTTGGTCGGGAACTACTTACTACTTTTTTTCGAGAAATATCTCGATTTCACACTGAATCTACGTTAGTTTTGAAAGCAATAATCTGATTGGCTACAAAGATTTCCATTACATCCATAAATCCATGAACACACACACACACACACACACACATATATATATATATATAAATATAAATTCTGGTGTTGGTACAAACTAATTTCCTAAATGCATTAAAGAGAAAGTAAAATGTCATTAAGGAAGAGTTTAAAATTCGGCTTAAAGTTGAAGAATTTAACCAACCAACAAACGAAGGAAGAAATAAATGAATAAATAAAGTTTAAACATGGAATTTATTACGATAAATGGTAAAACTATTCTCTCTTAAGTTTCGTCAGTATTTATTATGGAGCATAATCTTTAATTGGAATATTTTTTTAATAGTTTATCCATAATTCGGCCGTTTTCTTTGACAAAGAAAATATCTAATTATTATATTTTCTTTAAATAAAATATCGCATTCCACTTACAGTTTAAAAATAATTTTAAAATTCAAATTCAAATCGAAAATTTTATCAGTGAAAGGTTTTTAATAGGTAATGAAGAGGAAATAATTGTACGCGTTTCGTTTTTAAAAAAGTGATTCATCAAGATGAGGCTAATTTTAGGGAAACGCTTTCATATATTAACTGTATATGATAACCTCCTAGAAAGAAGTGGCTGACTGACAAAAGTCAAAAAAGCCCGAAAAAGCTATATAAAGTTGTACCAATTTGAAAATGCCCAAACTTTTGAAGATTTGAAGATATTTTGACGAAATATCTTCAAAAGGTCAAAAGTTACGTCACGTTCAAATTGGCAAAACGTTCAACTGCATTTTCTGGCGTTTTTTACTTTTGTTACTGAGCCATTTCTTCTTAGGAATCTCTCATATATATTTGTCTTCTTTCTACCGCACAACATATTATTATTATTATTATTATTATTATTATTATTACACTGTAAACAGTAAAATTTAAAACCGTTTAATTCTGTAAAATATGATAAAACATTTGAAGAAAAATCTCTCTGAACTAGATTCTAAATTGGGGACCGCACAAACACTAACAGGGAACTATATATATATATTACAGTAAAAGTGTGTAAACAGCCATTTCGCGTAATGGCTGAAACTTTTAGTCATTTCGCGAAATGGCCGTTTCACTTGGTCATTTCGCGAAATAACTAAAATCTTCAGCCATTACGCGAAATGGCTGAAATTCCACCTTCGTCATTTCGTACAAGATCATTTGCCCGGTTAGGTCAACTGTATGCCCTTGACAATTGGTTAGGTTAAGTTGTTATTTTCGTTAGTTTTAACGAAAATAACACGACTTAACCTAACCAATTGTCAATGGCATACAGTTGACCTAACCGGGCCTTCAATGGCGGACATCGGAATAACATTGAAGGCCCGGTTAGTATTTGAAAACCTCTATATTGAAAATTCAAATGTGTTCAAATGTTCAAATGTGTATTTGAGGAGTGTTTCTCACTTATTTGAACAGACCTGTGGATGTATGTATGTTTTAGCAGATTTAGTTAAATAAAGGTTTCCAATTTTATTGTGGTGTGTTATTTCTATGAATTCATGACAAAAGTCATTTTAGCCATTTCACGAAATGACCAAGGTGGATTTTCAGCCATTTCGCGAAATGGCTGGCTACACACTTTGAGTGTAATATATATATATATATATATATATAGAACCTTATGAACCTTATGTTGTTTCGTGTGTTGGTCTCTCTTCACACGGAGGTCAAGCTGGTGGCCCCGCCTCTAGGTCTGGCCTGGTGGAGGAGCGAGTTACTTTCTTGCGCTCTCCACCGTACATAGCCAGGCACGCCCGGCTCATCTGGTACTGTCCTGAGCCAGGCATCCAGTCTTTTTTTGAAGACTTCAACTTTGACCCCCGTTACGTTTCTGAGGTCCTTAGGAAGCTGGTTGAAAAGTCTTGGCCCCCTGACAACCAAGCTATTTTCCTTCAGGGTTGAGGAGGTCCCTTGTCGTGCTTTTAATTTGGGAACACTACACATTCTGCCTTTCCTATTTTCCAGTGTTGTTTGAATGGTAATTGGGTTTAGTTTTAGGTTTGGTACCAGTTTTTCGATCATTTTCCATATGTAGATTATGATGTACCTCTCTCTTCTTCTTTCCAGTGAGTACAGATTTAGTTTACGTAGTCTTTCCCAGTAGTTGAGTTCTTTGCAGCCATCAATCTTGGCTGTGAAATGCCTTTGCGTTTCTTCTAGTTTATTAGTTTCTTCCTTTTTATATGGGGACGTCAAAACTGAGCAGTATTCAAGTTTTGGTATAATCAGTGTTTTTAGCAGGGGAATCATTACTGTCCTGTCCCTTCTCTTGAACGTTCTTAGAACCTGTCCGGCGACTCTTTTTGCTTTATTTATCGCTATCTGATTTTGTGTTTCGAATTTCGCATCATCTGTCATTATTATCCCGAGATCAATCGCTTTCATGCTTCTCTGAATTTCCTGTCTATCTGGAGCATAATATGCAGTCTGTTTAAGTTCTTCTTTTCTACCATATCTCAAGAGCTGAAATTTCTCGGCGTTGAATGACATGTTGTTGTCTTCTGACCATTTGTATATTTTGTTCGTGTCCCTCTGCAAGGCCTCCACGTCATGTACATCGCTGATTTTTCTGCTGATCTTTGTATCGTCTGCAAAGGATGTTACTATACTATTGCTGTTTACTCCGCTGTCTATGTCTGTTAGCATGATAATGAACAGGAGTGGGGCCAGTACTGTCCCTTGTGGTACTGAGCTGCGTACTTCCGATTCTGATGATGATATACCTTGAATTTTGACGACCTGCAGACGATCACTAAGGAAGTTGTAGATCCATTTTCCCACTTTGCCTGTTATTCCCATGTCTTTAATTTTATGTCCTATTATACCATGGTCACATTTATCGAAAGCTTTAGCAAAATCTGTGTATATAACATCGTAGTTGTCATTGCCTTCCAATGCATCTAGGATATTGTTGTAGTGCTCTATTAGTTGTGATAGGCATGATCTACCTGATCGGAATCCATGCTGATTTTCGTTGAATCTTTCCCGTGTCTCCAGGAAATCATAAATTTTCTCTCTAACTATTCTTTCAAATACTTTGGTGAGGTGGGACGTCAATGACACTGGTCTATAGTTCTTTGCTTGAGATCTGTCCCCTCCTTTATATATAGGGACAATGTTTGCTCTTTTCAAGATGCTCGGTATTTCCCCAGTGTCTAGGGATCTTCTCCATATCCAGTATAAAGGTGTAGCTATTTCATTTTTACAGTTTTTAATCAATATGCGTTCCAATTGTCCGGACCTGCAGCTGAATGTAGTTTCATTTGTTCTATAGCTCTCGCTACATCTTCTGGTGTAAACTCAAAGTCTGTTATATACTCTCCTTGCAATTCCTCTTCAAAGAATGCATTTATGTCAGGTATCGCTTTGTCACTTTTTGGGGTACTGAAAACTGATTCATATTGAGCTCTCAATGTATCAGATATTTCTTTTGGATCGTCGGTTAGTTCATTATTTCCCGTCCTTAAGGGCCCAATAGCGGCGCGCGTTTTTGTTTTCCTTTTTGCATAGCTATAGAAGTATTTTGGATTTTCCTTTATTGCTTCTACCGCCTTTTCCTCTTCCCTCTCTGTATGGTCCTTAATCAGGGCTTGTATTTCCCTATCGATACCCTCCAGTTTTTCTTTTATTATTTTCCTGCCATTATCTCCGCAGTTTCCTAACTTCGCCTCCACTCTCTTTCTTTTGCGGAATAGTCTTCTCTTTTGCCTTTCTAGCCAGCTCCTCTTTCCTTTTGGCTGTGATTTCGGAGCATATTTTTCTAAAATTCTCAGCGTTTTTTCCTCCAAAGTTGTTAGCATTTCTTCGTTGTTTTATTCTCGAAAATTGTTCTCCATTCTATTTGGGCCATGTGCGATCTGATTGCTTCCCAATTTATAGTCTTCGAGTTTAAGTTAAAGGCCCCGAATTTACTTCTTTCCACAATATGTGTATTGTCTTCTAATGCTGCCATCATATTTGTTGATATCTCGATTAAGTTGTGGTCTGAGATAATGGTTGGGGTTATTTTTATATCAGCAATCAAGTTCGTGTTATTCGTGAATACCAGATCCAGGCAGTTATTTTTTCTGGTATTTTCTGTTATCTCCTGTGTCAGCATAAACTCGTTTGTGAGAGCCATCAACATTTTTGCTTGTTCCTGATCTTCTCTTGTGCCCCCCTTGTCCTGGTGAATATATATATTCCTATTCACCTTTTTGTATTTTATAAATGGGAAGTTAAAGTCTCCGCAGATCATTATATTGGGGGATGGAGGGTTTATGGCCTTTATTAGCTTTCTAATGTCATCAATGGCCTCCGAGAATTTTTCGGTTGGGGTGCTTGGAGGTCTATAGATGACTATTACTATCAAGTTTAGTTTTTCTATTTTCACTGCTAGGAGTTCCACATAGCTGTTTGATTTACTTATTATCGTCTCTGTCATATGACCTTCCTGTACATATATAGCACAGCCACCTTTCCGTCTCGTCGTTCTATCCGCTCTTAGTAAGTTGAAGCCCTCTATATTTATCTCTTTCTTATCAATACAATGTTCGCAGTTTTCACAATTTCCTTGGCAATCTTTAAGATGAGTTTCTGTGAGGCATGCGATGTCCGCCCTTGTTTCGTCCATAAATCCTTTCAGGTACGAAACCTTATTGAGTGATTGGTTTGGTCTTATTCCTTGAATATTAGCCAGGACAATTTTTATGTTCTCTGTTTTTCGTTGCCCCTTGTGCATTTCAAGTTCGTTTTCCTTCGATATCGCTTGATTCGTTGCTCTATGATCCTCCGAAAGAGATCCGTTTCCTCCTACTTGTATTGGTAGCTTCTTGCCCGGTAGCGATTTGGCTCGGGGGTTTCCAGCTGTGTCAACTGCATGTGGATGACATTTAGCATTCGTAAGGTGTCTGAGATGTTGAAAAAATTTTCTTGTTCGCTTATTGTGTTCCTATTGTTGTTCCTATTGTTATTTTTATTCCTATTGTCATTTAAACTTTTTCCTTTGTTCGTTGAGTCCGTCGGGAGATGTTAATAGTAGCATTTATCCCGAATTTGCAGGTTCCGTATTTTGCGTAAGTTCTGCAAATGTCCGGGTGGTAGAATTTACATCCGTCTCCAAATTACAACGACCATTATTTATAGAAGAAATTGCATATTGGGGGATGTTCATATATACATTGTCCTCTTTTAAATCGCAATTTTCTTTTATATATACCTGCATATAATTCCTTCCCCAATATTTACTCTTGGCTTTTTTTTTCCTCCTTATTGGGGGAACAGTTTTACTTCGTTTACTTGACTGCCCTCTTGTCTTGTCCTATTTGTGCTATTTGTGCTAGTTGTGTTTGTGTCCTTCGTTGCCCCTTATGCTGTGTGTTGTCTTTACACTCTTTGTCGCCTGTGTGTTTTCGGCCTCATTTTGTGACGGTATTTGAATTCTTTCTATTTCGCCTTTCTCCGTTTCTTCCGTTTTCCACTGTTCTTTGTTTCCACTTTCCTCTTTCATTCTCTTCTCGTAGTCTCTTTCTGCTTTAAATACCGTAAAAGAGTTTAATTCGGTCAAGCAGTTCTCGCAGAAAATTTTATTCCATTAAACTGCTTTGGTTTCGTTATAAGGGAGATTTTTTCATCTCCCCATTCTAGGCATTAAAATCAAAAAGTAGCTGACAGAAATCGCACCTGATCGCCTCTGTCTCAGCTGTTGCAGTTTTACAAATTCCCACGAGTTGCAGTATGCCATTAATTTCCATGTGGTGAAGTGACTCAAAAAGGGGGTATTATGGGAGGTATTGGGTGTGGGATGACTCAAGCTGTGTGAGGGAAAGAATTTTCCGTTACTCCAGGGTTAGGGATGTGGCACGCTGTATACTTCTCACTGATTGGTCCTCTCGACCGTGGCTTGCGGGGGATAATGGGGGGATATTTGCGGGGACTTCAAAAAACAAAACTTTCCTCACAAAGAGACTCGGAAAATAACAAAAAACAAATGCTGTATATATAATTCACTTTTTTGGTATACGCCGCGATTTTTACTTTTTAAAAAGAATACCGCTATGCACTATCAATTAACTCACAATATCGGCACCGTTTAAAACTGATTAACTGCAGGATTTTTACTATAATATCGCTTTTATTCGGACTTCGATCGAAACACGTGTAACCGCCACAACAACAAAACATATATATATATATATAGTACAGTGTGAAAATGTGAGACAGAAATGGATCGATTTGAAAATTTCCCACCCATCACCGTCCTTTATGGCGGTCCTCCACCGTCCTTCATGACGGTCCCTCCTTTATGAGGTGTCTTTCATGGTCCTTCGAAAAAAAGAAAGAAAAATAAAAAAAAAAGAAAAGAAAAAAAAGGATTCATCTTCACCTTCCTTCAAAAGAAAAAATTTTAGAAAGGATTCATCCTCGCCTTCCTCCTTGAAAAAAGTTCTTTCATGAGACAAACAAGAACAAACATACAAAAGCATGCAAAAACATACATACATTCGAGTACTTTCTGTTCAAGGCAAGTTCCGCATACAGTAGAAATGAAACTTAAAATGAATATCTGAAAGGTTTTAATAGCCTAACGAGAGCATGCATCGCATCACACATCCAACTTTCATATGTTAACAAATTGCGAACAATACATAAATCAAAACCAGATTGAACATATTTTTAATTCGAAAACAAGTTCTTTGTTTAATATCTGTATTATGAAAATAAAATGAAACATTTATTATTTTAATTTAAATAAATTTAATTTCTCTCTTTTTTAAAGGAAACTGGCTTATTTTCGAACGAAATGATCTTCAAATACAAGAATTTTTTATATACCATAGCACACGCATTTGTTTATTTACTTTTAAATATGTAGTTTTCTGTTATTTACATCGATATATACCATCACATTCACTTTCACATGCCATCTTCTGGTATGTGCATTTAAAAACTGTATGTACAGCAAATTTCGTTATAAAATTGCATGGTTAAAAAAACATCAAGTTGCGTAACGCGGCTTTAAAACTAAAGCATCAATTCTGTTATCCTCCTCTAAACATCCACTTAAATATTATTACTAATATTGATTTATAGTTATTATTACATATATATGTACACGTATTAAGAGTATTTAAATTAAATATATTGATTTCAATTCCCTTCGTAATAAAAGCAAACTGGCAATTCAGCCTTCTAAACCAACTGACGGAATAATCTATGCTTTAATTAAGCAGATATTGCTATCAGGCAACTCATCCTAGTCATCGAATAGAATCAACTAGTGAACTAACAAATACAATATATATATATATATATATATATAATATATATATATATATATATATATTATGCTTTAAAAGAGAACACATTACGCAATTTTATATTTTAGAAGTACAAATCATCAAATTTTATTTCCATCTTCGCCATGACTTCTTTCCACGGTAGTAAACATCAAATTATTATCCTTAAGTTTCTGTAATCCAGTAATTGAAATTGCCTTTTATTTTATTCCTATTATGTCTATAAATAAAATTTACACAGTGACCAATTCATAAGAGAATCATCAGCTATGAGTTTAAAGAATAATGTTGTTTCTTGGCTTATTTCAAATCAGATAAGTTCACCAACAGTATATAATATATACACACACACACACACACATATATATATATATATATATATATATATATATATATATATGTGGGATGAATTTCACAATAAAACGTGAAATGAATGAATGCTGCAAACCCACAAGGAAAAAGAAAAACGATTCCAAGGCCTTTCGTGTATTCAGAGCTACACCTCGTCAGGGAATGAAGATAAAAGGCGAGATGCCAATAGATATATACAACGTACAGGAAAAACAAAACAATTAGCACATACTTAACAAGGGTTAATGAGAGGCAAAAGAAATTTTAACATGATATTGTCAATTTTATACATTCCCGCACTGTTATTGAAATTGTTTTTAAAATGGATAAATGAACATTCTAGAATATTTCTTTCTATTATATCTCTTGTTTTAACAAGCGCTTTAGAACTATCCCACTTGATGCTATGGTTACATCTATACATGGTTACATCTATACCGTAAGCCTACTAATAATAACTCTTATGTGCATTTTTATTCTGACCATCATCCTTCGATTAAATCCTCTATTTTCTCTGCTATGTTTCTTCGAGCATTGAGAGTTGTCAGTCCTGAATTTTTATATTCCGGGTTATGCAATATCATGAATATTGGTACTAAATTATGTTATCCTATTTCATTTTTAGATAACTGTCTTAAGAAAGCCAAGAATAGTTATTATAATAATGTAATTGTAAAGGAATTTCAGCGTAAAAATATCCTTAGCCTACCTTACCATGTTAATTTTCAATACCTTCCAACTTAAAGCAATTGGCATTAATGTAATCTTTAAGTATAATAATACTGTTAAATCACGCCTAATAAAGAATAGCCCTGATAATATTGTTGGTTGTGTGTATTCGATCGGATGTACACAATGTAACTCAGTATATATAGGCCAAACCGGTAAAACGTTAGATATTAGGGTAAAACAGCATAAATATGCTTGTAGAACAGCTAATAATTCCAATGCTTTATTTAACCATACGTATAGATGTAACCATAGAATCAAGTGGGATAGTTCTAAAGCGCTTGTTAAAAACAGATATATAATAGAAAGAAATATTCTAGAATGTGCATTTATTCATTTTAAAAACATTTTCAATAACAGTGCGGGAATGTATAAAATTGACAATATCATGCTAAAATTTCTTTTGCCTCTCATTAACCCTTGTTAAGTATGTGCTAATTTTGTTTTTCCTGTACGTTGTATATATCTATGGGCATCTCGCCTTTTATCTTCATTCCCTGACGAGGTGTAGCTCTGAATACACGAAAGGCCTTGGAATCGTTTTTCTTTTTTTCCTTGTGGATTTGCAGCATATATATATATATATATATATATATATATGCTAACTGACATAGATGAGGACGTTACCAGAGACAGCACAGTAACATCCTTTGCGGATGACACAAAGATCAGTAGAAAAATAAGAAATCTCAGAAGACATAGGATCTCTACAAACCGACATAAAGAGTATCTACAATTGGACGGAAGACAACAATATGATGTTTAATACCGAGAAATTTCAGCTATTAAGGTACGGAAAAAGAGAAGACCTAAAATCCATGGAATATTATACCCCAATTGGACAGGAAATTCAGAGAAATTCCAGAGCAAAAGATTTAGGGGCTGTAATGACAGATGACGCGAAATTTGAAACACAAAATAAGACAGCAGTAAACAGAGCAAAGAGAATAACGGGTCAAATATTGAGAACCTTTAAACGAAGGGATAGGACTGTAATGATTCCTCTACTGAAAACCCTGATAATACCCAAATTGGAATACTGCACGGTACCACGGTCCTATCATCCCCATATAAAAAAAGAAGACATTAGACAGCTGGAAGGGATCTAACGAAGCTTCACAGCCAAGATCAAAGGGTGCCAATAACTAAATTACTGGGAAAGGTTACGAGAACTAGACTTATATTTACTGGAAAGGAGAAGAGAGAGATACACCATTATTTACACTTGGAAAATAATGGAGAAACTAGTCCCTAATCTTGCTCTGAATACTATAACTCCCCAAACAACGGTGGAAAGTTGAAGCGGTAGACTGTGTCGTATTCCCAAATTGAAGGCGAGACAGGGAGCATCCTTAACCCTGAAAGAAAATAGTTTTGTAGTGAGAGCACCGAAATTGCTTAATCAGTTGCCCAAAGACCTAAGAAACACGAAGGGAGTTGCAGTGGAAATCTTCAAAAGAAGACTAGACGCCTGGCTCAGAACAATCCCCGATAAGCCGTGCGTACCTGTCTATGTGAGGTGGAGAGCGGAGAGCGCAAGAATCCAACTCACTACTTCACCAGGCCAACTCGTGAGGAGGGGCGACAAGCTTGACCTTCGCGAAATGAGAAATCATAGCGCGAAACCTTTGTAAGGTAAGGTTATATAAACAGATAAGATGGTTTGTCCTGAAAAGCAATTTTCTCTATTTTTTCAAGTGATAGAAAACGTGTGGTGAATTTTTCAGGGCATAACTCTATTATTTAGCCCCCGTAGCAAAGATTGCTGAGCAAAAGTAGTCCTAAATCCACTATTCTAAATCCATGTATTCTTTGTGAATACCAAATAACCAATAACACCAAACAGGAACCGACATCGACCAGGAAACGACCATCATTTAGGAGAATCGAACACGAAGATTAGAAACCCAGTAATTGTATTATACACAAATATACAAGGCATCTATACGGACCATGCAGGCTGCAAATTACAATACTTGCAAAATTTAGCTACGGAAACCAGCATAGATATCATATGCCTAACGGAAACACACTTACATAAATGCGAAAAAGGTTGTGAACACTGCATCGAGAATACTGAAATAGCATTGCTGGACTACAACATATACAGAACAGATAGAGTGGTTAGACGAGGAGGAGGAGGGTGTTGTATCTACGTGAAAAACACTTACACATGTGAAGTGAGGGTAAAGAAATCAAATAGCACAGTTGAAGTTATTATATTAGAAGTAAAAGAACTGAACCTAACCATTATGAACATCTACAGACCACCAAACACCACAAAAAGTGAACTCCAATTTGCTACAAATGAAATAGAAAACATATTAAAATTACTTGAAAATCCAGCAACAAATATTCTAATTTTCGGAGATTTTAATTTCCCATTCATATCATTGAAGAAAAATGAATAAAACTTGTTTAGGGGCTACATTTCTAAGTTTAAACATTATAGCAACGCTCCTTGAAATCTTTTTCACGATATAATTTACATGATCACGCCACTGCAATTCCTTATCTTTCATTACACCAAGATATTTGTTACAGTACACACCTTTATGGCGAGTTCATTAACATTAAGTTCACAAAGATATACACTTCTTTTATTAGTAAAAATCATGAAACTTGTTTTACTGGTATTTAGGAAAAGTTTATTGGTGATCAACCATTTCATTATATATATATATTATATATATATATATTAGGGTGTTTCAAAAAAATGAAATTTTAAAAATTTATTCTCTCATCATTTAAAATTATTCCATTTCATACATTGGTACTGCTTCTCATCTTTTGTCAATTTCCCCGAGGAGAGCTCACCGAGAGCTACCGCTCTCTCCGCTGTATCGTTCACGACTTGTAAAGAACCAACAATTTTTTTTGCTACTTTGTAATTTTCATCCTCTTCCCATAAAGCTGGATCGTTCTTCAGAAAGGTTAGATCAAAGTTCAGTTTGCTGAAGAACTTCTTTGTTGCTGTTGTAACGTAATGATGTAAGGGTTTCCATGTTCCATCACTAGATGCCTTAAGACGCCTACCTTTTTCACGATTTTCCAATGCAATTACCATTTCCTTTTTTTCGCGAATGTCCACCTCATCGTCAAAGAAGCTGAAAGCAACCAACTCTTCTCCTAAGTACCACAAGTGTCTTTTGAAAACATTGAGAACTGCTTCCGCAAGCTCACGATCATGGAATTCATTGAGCCTTGCCATATATGCTAGATCTAGACGAGGAGAGGAGATTCCCAATGGAGCAGTGAACCAGGCTACCAGATACACACGGACAACAAAAATCACAAACCTCGTGATTCCTCTTATTTCTCTGGCAGTTATATTCATTTGATGTCGGAAAAGAAATAATTTGATGGCATAAATGAGCTTTGACATCCATCTTGCTCTGTGTATGGCTCCAGGCCTTTTGAATTTAATACCTCTTGGCGGAGTTTCACCTAGAACTATAATCCACAGCTCCAGCAGTTCCCGGTAATCTTATCTTGGTTGCTCATCTTTAAGTATTGTTGTAGCAAAAGAAATCAACTGAGTGACATTTGCATCTTCCAGCTCCCCTTGAAGGGGTGTGAAAGATGAGAGATCAAGGGATTTCCAGCTTTCCTTAAATCTCTTAAACAACAGGATTTCTGGTCCTGTAGATAATCCCATCAAGAAAGTGTAGGCCTTTTCGACTTGAAGTTCGAATATAGGGTGACGACATGCAAGATTCAACAACTCCCTTCCAAGTTTATTTTCGATAAGGATGCATGCACCACCACGTCCACCCGTATTTGACGGTGTTGTATCAAAGCTCATGGCATTCACCGAGTCTTGAAGATTGAAATTTCGTAATGTAGAAACCACCGCATCAGCTTGAGCAACACCAGTTCCAGATGAAATTTTTGGAATGGCAAGTATTTCTTTGACACCATCACCAGATACAATAATTGGCAGTCTATCTACTGTTTCTTTACCAGTCAAATCAAGCATAATTTTTCCATCCCAGTGAACAACAAGCACCTTATTGACCAAGGATTCTTTAATTTTCTTTTCATGCTGTATTGCAGCTTCTAGGCGGTGCTTCTTTCTGGCTCTGTATACCGTTGAATGGCTGACGGAAATCTCTGGACGCTGAATCACTTGACTCCTTATTAGTGACGTTAGGAGATGAACAGCCTCCCTATCACTCATGAAAGTTCTGTCTAGAGTGGCGCAGAGGTCTGGAGTCATGATGGACTTTTGTTTTTTTGCAATTGAAGTTCCCTCAGTTGTACCTCCAACAGTTGGCAAGTAATCAGAATCATGAGAAGAGGAGGAACTCTCTGTATCTGATTTAGTAGAATCACTTGTTTTAGTCGAATCCACAGTTTTTGATGTGCTTGCTATTTCTTTCTTGCATCTTTGTTTTCTCTTTTCTTCATTTGCTACTCCTTCAAAACGTCCCCTTTCCTTCTCCATTGTTACCTTGTCTATTCCAACCATAGTTCCCCGTCGTCCAGGCTCTCTTTGAGCTTGCAAGAACTGAAGGTCCTCGGGGTTCTGGATCAGTTTTGCTGCATCAGCGTGAGCTATATCAAATAGATTTGGGAAAGTGCTGATAAAATCTTCTCTTTTCTTGTTTTCTGTAGTAGAACTTCTAGTTTTATTCTTTTGTAGCTGCTTCCATGTGGCATACAAACCTTCAATTTTTGTAATAACATGTTGTTTGGGTCTAGTTGGGATTCTGGCTTTGTTCCAGAATAGCAATATTTCATCAAAAGTTTTGTTGGCTGCTTCTTTAATTGTGTCATTCTCTTCCCGATGGAAGTAATAAAATCGCTTCAGGACATCTCCAATACATGGTACCTTAGATCCCCTGATACTGTGAGCGAGACTGCTCCCTATAAGAAAAATTTCTTGTCTTTTTTGCCTAGCTGCCATGAATCTGAAACAAAAGAATTATATAAAAGTTATCAACATACTGTTACTGTTTCATAACTGTTTCTATTTAGTTTATTTTTATTAACTTAAGAAATGTACAGTGTTGGTGGGTCAACTAGTGACAAGTTAAAGAGCAAAACACAATTCCAACAAACTAATTTCCAAGAATACTACAAAATAATTTTGTGTGCTCAATTAAATAAATAAAAAAAAAAATTTCGAGAACATTCCTTAAGCTTTACGTACCTAATATTACATTTATAAATAATGAATTTGAATATAAAAAAACTAAATAACGGCATATAATGCTGAAAATAAATAGTTATTAATTTCTCAAGTTTGTCAGATTTTAAAATAATCGTCTTGTTATGAATGTAGTTGTTATTTATAGATTTTACCCAAGCAAGCCAAACTTTACAAGGCATGAGGCACCTTGAGATGTTCATTAAACTTCACAAAATTCCATAACATCAGTTTACACAACTAATCGAATATTTTGAGAGGGTGAGACTTTAAAAAATAAAAAAAAATTCAACCCTTATAAGGGTGAAACACCCTTATATATATAATATATATTATATATTATATATATATATATATATATATATATATATATATATATATATAATGATACACATACCGTGCATGGTACAATGAACTCTTCTAGGAAAATTAATTCCACAGTACTCCGAATAAGTAATGGTTAATGAAAAATATATACTATATATATATATATATATATATATATATATATATATATATATATATATATAAATACATAGGAAAAATAAACATTTTTTTATGGACAACCATTTTTATTTATATAATATGCTCTACATGGTTGCCATTGTTTTGAAAACACATTTCAATACGTGTTCCCCACTGTTGATGAACACGCATTAGCACAGTTGACGTTATGCTTGTAATGGCGTTGGTGATACGTTCCTTTAGATGATTTATGTCTCGTATCTTTTCCTGATACACCATGGCCTTCAAGTGCCCCCAAAGATAGAAATCAAGGGGGGTGAGATCTGGGGATCTGGGAGGCCACTCCACAGGACCACGCCGACCAATCCAAGCATCCGGAAACTGCTGCTGATCCAAATACCGACGCACGTGAAGACCATAATGAGGTGGAGCTCCATCTTGCTGGAAGTAAACTGGGAAGTTACCTTCCTCGTTTAGCAGGGATGGGAAAATCTCTTCTTGCAACATGTTAAGATACCTTTCGGCATTAAGATTTCCACTGACAAAAATTGGTCCAATAATTCTGTCACCCCATATCCCGGCCCACACCATCACTTTACCGGCACCTTGCATCTTCGTCGGACTCAGCCAGTTAGGGTTAGCATTACTCCAATAACGTATGTTTTGCCGATTAACCTCTCCATTGACGTAAAAATTTGCTTCATCAGTAAACAAGATCTTACGTCAAACGCATATTCTTAGGGTATCTGAAACATAAAAACAAACGTTTAATTTTTCCTATGTATGGAAACTTACGGCCCACCCTGTATATATATATATATATATATATATGAATAGAAACGACATAAGTATTAAGGAACGTTATTTGTTGCATATATATATATATATATATATATATATATATATATATACACAGCCCTTTTAAAAAGACTATGGCGGATGCGAACACAAGCATTTTATATTTCATAATTCAAACATCGACATCTTCCTTGTAGTTAAACTATAGCGGCTGTTGTAAGCTATGCATGAAAACACATCTTTAATAACTCAACCTAGTCATGCATATTCGAATAGAATCAAATAATGAATTATCAAATCAAATACATACATATATATATATATTATATATATATATATATATATATATATATATATATATATATATATATATATATATATATACAGGGTGTCCGAGAATTATCTGTACAATGTTTGGCTGTTATTAAAAGTCAACCATGAAGTGTAGAAATTCCAGTTTTGTCCCATTTTACAGAGAATCTCATTAAGTTTTTTCTGATACCACGTTTTGACAAGTCTTTTAGAAATGTACGCTGGTGACAGACATTGATGATTTAAAAGCAAGAATCACAGCTGCTATTGAGCGAATTGATGTGGATATGCTGCAGCGTACATGGCAACATTTGGAGTATCGATTGGATGTTTTGCGAATCACTAATGGTGCACATATCGAATGTTTGTAACAACATTACTTTAATAAAAGAAACTTTTGAAAATACAGATTCTAAATAATCTTGTTTAAGAATTTTACGTGTGTTATCAAGAATTTTATTAAAAGATGAAATTGTACAGATAATGTTCGGACACACTGGAATTTCTAAAAAACTTGTCAAAACTTGGTATCAGAAAAAACTTAATGAGATTCTCTGTAAAATGGGACAACACTGGAATTTCTACACTTCATGGTTGACTTTTAATAACAGCCAAAAATTGTACAGATAATTCTCGGACACCCTGTATATATATATATATATATATATATATATATATATATATATATATATAGACTTCTTACTTATATCTGTACTCGATTTGCATTTTGTACCCATTTTTCTACACCTAAAACATATTAAATACATCCAATAACCTCATTTCCTACATCTACCTAACCTTCGATAAACAGTTAGATAGGTAAGCACTGAGACGCTATAGCTATTTAGAGTATGATTCTGATTAATCAGTTAATCATTGTTTCGATTTTATTCATTACTAATCAAAATATATTTTTAGAAAATGATGGAAACGATTAATTTTCCTCATAATTTCAGCATCATTCTACCTTAAATTTTGTAATGTATCATTTGAATTTGGCACCTTTTTGCATGGATAAATTGTCTCTTCCGCCCAGGCCTGATTTCTTGAACTATAAAACAAACTAAATGTTTGAGCAAAATGTTTTCTTTGGTCTTATCGCACGCAACAGAATTGGAATGCTGAATCGTTGAAAATTCAGATTTCAGAAATGAAAAATCTGATCATGCGATGTCTGCGAGTTCAGAATTCTGTGAACCTACATTATATATATAATTAGACCTGAGGATGATCAACTTTAACTGTCAACTCTTTATCTTTCACATAAGTATTACTTCAGGTTAGATTTCCGGTTATGGAGGAATGAACACACTACAAATTTATCTTTCCTCGTCTTTGTCTCTCATCTTGTACTTTTCCTTCCTGCAGGAAGTTCACGTTTATTCAGCCTGTCTCAAAGAAGTAGTCCGCTCTCAGCCCTCTAACGAATGACCAATTGCTTTGGTTTCTTGCCCTTCCAAATTTTTATTCTATCATTAATAGGAAGATTCTTAAACATCTCTCTTCACACAATTTTCTTCCAGATTTTCGGTCGTCAGTATGGGTTACCAGTTGTAGTTGGTTACTGTTCTTCACCTAAGGTATTAACAGATGTGTTTCTCAGAGTTCTGACCACTCAGCCACTCTCCTCCTTTTATTTATTATTGATTTTTTATTTCATACTCCCTGACCTATACGCTCCTACATTACAGAAGCCATCCTGTAATAAAAAGTTTACAAAAAAAAGTATTTATATATTTCTACCAAAGTGGAAGGCTTGCTAGTTTAAACTGACTCACTTCCTTCAACAAAAACTTATTAAGCCCTTTTATCAATCCTGTTAACATATATATATATAACGCAATCATCAATTTTTCAAATCTGTGCTAAAAGAAACAAATCTAACCTTAATGTATACAAAGTTAATACTTTTATTTTTCCTTCTAAATTAAAGACTTTTCGCAATTCACATGGTAATTTATGTTGTCTTTACATTTTTCTCAGACGCTTCGTCGGCTTAACATTATCAAATGTTCTACTATTCTATCATTACAGGCTTTTACAATCAAGAGCGCAAAAGAGCGCTAATAAACACACACAAAATGATAGCAACCACCCTTAGTGAAATCATACATTACAGATGACGTAGCAAGGGCACGACTAACCATACCTGTACTGATTCATGTCAGCTACACATTCATCTGTAGACCCTTCGACAAAACATTCCTATTATACAAGTAGCCCAAAAGGTACCTTTTTACTGATAAATCTTGGAGTTCTTAATAGTTGGTAATGAAGATCTCTAAATTTTCAACCTCCTTTTCCAACTCAAATACGTACGAGACTACTAAACGGACGATCACTGCGGGTAATTGGGGGGCGGCATCACTATAATTAACTCTGCTTATGTGATCACAGAGGAGATAAAAGATATACTAACCAAATGTCAGTGTTTGCGTGTATGTAAATACATCACGTAATTTGTGCAGAAGTGATAATACATTTTCACTTCCGCACCACATATGACGAAATAGCAGTGAACGAGCAAATAATTAACAACATGCAACTAGCCTAATCGGGTCAAAGGGAATTCTATCTGGGTGTGCTACGCACCTTCTGTCAGCACTGGGGGCTGCATAAATGTTTGCTTTTTTGCTGGGGAAGCTCCTCCAGATTATGCCTATTGTTTTTCTAGCCGATGTAATTTTGTTATAGTGCTTTCTGAACTCTGCAACCGACGGCATTATCACCCCAAGATCCATGACTTATGGATTTGGTGTTATATGTTTGGCTTGCTGAGTTTTGCACCCTTTTTCTGTAGCTCCTTGTTATTACCATATCTTAGAAGTGGGAAATTTTCTTCGTTCAACTTCATATTGTTATCTTCTACCCACTGGAACAATGTTTCAATGGGGTATTGTATTCTTTCTATGACATCTTCGCTCAATATTTCCATGCATGTCTTTATGCCATCTGCGAAAAAATTATACAATACTTTCATTGATATCTGCAACAATATATGCATTCATTATTATGAATAACTAGGGCGCGAGTACTGTCACTTGTGGGAGAGAGCTCTCTACTTACGATGCTTCCGATTTGACTCCATTTACCACCAATCTTTGTGTTCTTTGCGATAAGAAATTAAATAGCCACCTTCCCAGCTTTATAATAACTCTCGTATTCTTAAGTTTATATGCTATAATTCCATGGACACATTTATCAAAGGCTTTAGCAAAGTCAGTATATATTACATCTATGTTTTGTCCTCGGCTCAGTGTTTCCAATATTCTCTCCTGGTGGTCTAATAGCTGTGATAGCCATGATTTTCCAGCCCTGAAACCATGTTGAATTGGGATGGATAAGCTCTTTCCTTGTAGATAGTAGGTAGTTTCGCTTCTAACTATACGTTCAAAGTATTTTATAAGTTCTGTAGTGAGGGCTACCAGCCGACGATTCTTGGGCATTGCTCTCTTAGCATCTTTGAATAATGGGGCAATGTTTGCATTCTTTAATGACAGTGGAATTTGCTACGTGTAGAATGATTTCCTCCATAGTAAGTATAGCGGTTTGGCAATACTCTCTTTACATTTTTTCGGAAATGTGGCACTCCATGTGTCTGCCCCTGTTGTCGATTTGTGATGGGACGATGACGATTGTCATATTTCATACAATCGCTGTTGCGATTGCGATTGTCAGAATTTGAAAATCGCGCGATTGCGATTGCGATGTTTTAGCTTTAGCCTCACATAACGCTCATTTATGCTTTAAATATACCTAAACGCGTTACCTACCATAGGGTTAGCTTGATTTTTTAACATTCCAATTTTACATAGAGCAAATAAAGAGGTGTACTTATTGTTATTATTAAACCAATTTTTTATTCTGTTTTCAACTAATTCGCAACCCGTTTTCATTTCTGTTTTTGACTTATTTATTATTTATTTATTATTCCGTATTGTTGTTAGCTAAACTTTCCTTTAAGTACGCATGAAAGAGCAGCTTTCATAGCAACTTTTGTAGAGATTTAAATCTTTTGTTCACAATCGCAACAATCGCACTCATTAAATGTGATTGCAATTGCGATTGCGATTGTAAAAAATGTGCAATTGTATCGCGATTGCGATTGCGATTGCGATGCATCGTCCCATCACTAATATATATATATTATATATATATATATATTAACATATATTAACATCCTCTAACCTAGCAGGAACCCTTCTAAATCGCGGAAGTGAAGACATATCTACTGACAAGAAGTACCTAGTGACAGTACTATCTTCCAGGAAAGGTTAGATCCTTCATCATTACACATATTTCAAAGAGTTTAAGTCATACCAGCATTAGTCTATATATATATATAGCCGATTTAACTATTCTCTGAACAAATTACGACGAGAAGTGTATTTAATAGATAGATAAATATACAATATAAAACAAAAACATGTGCAGCAGACACACATACCTTGTCACTCGAGCGATTAAGTTGTCAATAAACGTGAATTCGGTAAACATTTTATGAGAAAGATCACTAGTTCAGACCACACCTCCCTAGAACAAATGAAAGTATGTATTTCTTTAAAAGTTTGACCAGTAAATAGCGGAACCCAGGAACAATCCCTATGGCTTAGTTGAATGTTGGTCAGTCCAAAGTCTGAATAGTCTGAACGCCGCCGAAGATCTTGTTATAGTTGACCGTCCTCGGTTGACAGTAGCTTAATAGTGATTTACTTCTAGGATTCATTTCAACATAGCACTTGGTAAATCATTTACACACGACTAAAACAATTCTCTCTCTCTCTCTCCACGTACTCACACACACACACACACACACACACACACACACACACACACACACACACACACACACACACACACATATATATATATATATATATATATATATATATATATATATATATATATATAAAATTAAGATTCCATCACAGATGCGAGACAAATCGACAACAGGGGGCAGACACATGGAGTGCCACATTTCCGAAAAAATGTAGAGAGTATTGCCAAACCGCTATACTTACTATGGAGGAAATCATTCTACACGTAGCAAATTCCACTGTCATTAAAGAATGCAAACATTGCCCCATTATTCAAAGATGCTAAGAGAGCAATGCCCAAGAATCGTCGGCTGGTAGCCCTCACTACAGAACTTATAAAATACTTTGAACGTATAGTTAGAAGCGAAACTACCTACTATCTACAAGGAAAGAGCTTATACATCCCAATTCAACATGGTTTCAGGGCTGGAAAATCATGGCTATCACAGCTATTAGACCACCAGGAGAGAATATTGGAAACACTGAGTCGAGGACAAAACATAGATGTAATATATACTGACTTTGCTAAAGCCTTTGATAAATGTGTCCATGGAATTATAGCATATAAACTTAAGAATACGAGAGTTACTATAAAGCTGGGAAGGTGGCTATTTAATTTCTTAACGCAAAGAACACAAAGATTGGTGGGAAATGGAGTCAAATCGGAAGCATCGTAAGTAGAGAGCTCTCTCCCACAAGTGACAGTACTCGCGCCCTAGTTATTCATAATAATGAATGCATATATATATATATATATATTGTTGCAGATATCAATGAAAGTATTGTATAATTTTTTCGCAGATGGCATAAAGACATGCATGGAAATATTGAGCGAAGATGTCATAGAAAGAATACAATACCCCATTGAAACATTGTTCCAGTGGGTAGAAGATAACAATATGAAGTTGAACGAAGAAAATTTCCCACTTCTAAGATATGGTAATAACAAGGAACTACAGAAAAAGGGTGCAAAACTCAGCAAGCCAAACATATAACACCAAATCCATAAGTCATGGATCTTGGGGTGATAATGCCGTCGGTAGCAGAATTCAGAAAGCACTATAACAAAATTACATCGGCTAGAAAAACAATAGGCATAATCTGGAGGAGCTTCCCCAGCAGAAAAGCAAACATTTATGCAGCCCCCGGTGCTGGCAGAAGGTGCGTAGCACACCCAGATAGAATTCCCTTTGACCCGATTAGGCTAGTTGCATGTTGTTAATTATTTGCTCGTTCACTGCTATTTCGTTATACGTATATGGTGCGGAAGTGAAAATGTATTATCACTTCCGCACAAACTACGTGATGTATTTACATACACGCCAACACTGACATTTGGTTAGTATATCTTTTATCTCCTCTGTGATCACATAAGCAGAGTTAATTATAGTGATGCCGCCCCCCCAATTACCCGCAGTGATCGTCCGTTTAGTAGTCTCGTACGTATTTGAGTTGGAAAAAGAGGTTGAAAATTTAGAGATCTTCATTACCAACTATTAAGAACTCCAAGATTTATCAGTAAAAAGGTACCTTTTGGGCTACTTGTATAATAGGAATGTTTTGTCGAAGGGTCTACAGATGAATGTGTAGCTGACATGAATCAGTACAGGTATGGTTAGGCGTGACCTTGCTACGTCATCTGTAATGTATGATTTCACTAAGGGTGGTTGCTATCATTTTGTGTGTGTTTATTAGCGCTCTTTTGCGCTCTTGATTGTAAAAGCCTGTAATGATAGAATAGTAGAACATTTGATAATGTTAAGCCGACGAAGCGTCTGAGAAAAATGTAAAGACAACGTAAATTACCATGTGAGTTGCGAAAAGTCTTTAATTTAGAGGGAAAAATAAAAGTATTAACTTTGTATACATTAAGGTTAGATTTGTTTCTTTTAGCACAGATTTGAAAAATTGATGATTGCGTTTATAATATATTATATATATATATATATATATATATATATAATATATATATATATATATATATATATATATATATATTTTAACAGGATTGATAAAAGTGCTTAAGTTTTTGTTGAAGGAAGTGAGTCAGTTTAAACTAGCAAGCCTTCCACTTTGGTAGAAATATATAAATACTTTTTTTTGTAAATTTTTTATTACAGAATGGCTTCTGTAATGTAGGAGCGTATAGGTCAGGGAGTATGAAATAAAAAATCAATAATAAATAAAAGGAGGAGAGTGGCTGAGTGGTCAGAACTCTGAGAAACACATCTGTTAATACCTTAGGTGAAGAACAGTAACCAACTACAACTGGTAACCCATACTGACGACCGAAAATCTGGAAGAAAATTGTGTGAAGAGAGATGTTTAAGAATCTTCCTATTAATGATAGAATAAAAATTTGGAAGGGCAAGAAACCAAAGCAATTGGTCATTCGTTAGAGGGCTGAGAGCGGACTACTTTTTGAGACAGGCTGAATAAACGTGAACTTCCTGCAGGAAGGAAAAGTACAAGATGAGAGACAAAGACGAGGAAAGATAAATTTGTAGTGTGTTCATTCCTCCATAACCGGAAATCTAACCTGAAGTAATACTTATGTGAAAGATAAAGAGTTGACAGTTAAAGTTGATCATCTTCAGGTCTAATTATATATATAATGTAGGTTCACAGAATTCTGAACTCGCAGACATCGCATGATCAGATTTTTCATTTCTGAAATCTGAATTTTCAACGATTCAGCATTCCAATTCTGTTGCGTGCGATAAGACCAAAGAAAACATTTTACTCAAACATTTAGTTTGTTTTATAGTTCAAGAAATCAGGCCTGGGCGGAATAGACAATTTATACATGCAAAAAGGTGCCAAATTCAGATGATACATTACAAAATTTAAGGTAGAATGATGCTGAAATTATGAGGAAAATTAATCGTTTCCATCATTTTCTAAAAATATATTTTGATTAATAATGAATAAAATCGAAACAATGATTAATTGATTAATCAGAATCATACCCTAAATAGCTATAGCGTCTCAGTGCTTACCTATCTAACTGTTTATCGAAAGTTAGGTAGATGTAGGAAATGAGGTTATTGGATGTATTTATTATGTTTTAGGTGTAGAAAAATGGGTACAAAATGCAAATCGAGTACAGATATGAGTAAGAAGTTATATATATATATATATATATATATATATATATATAATATATATATGTATGTATGTATGTATTTGATTTGATAATTCACTATTTGATTCTATTCGAATATGCATGACTACGTTGAGTTATTAAAGATGTGTTTTCATGCATAGCTTACAACAGCCGCTATAGTTTAACTATAAGGAAATGTCGATGTTTGAATTATGAATATAAAATGCTTGTGTTCGCAACCGCCATAGTCTATTTAAAGAGGCTGTGTGTGTATATATATATATATATATATATATATATTTTTCATTTGCCATTACTTATTGGAGTATTGTGGAATTAATTTTCCTAGAAGAGTTCATTGTACCATGCACGGTATGTGTATTATATAATATATATATTATATAATATATCTATATATATATATATATATATATATATATATATATATAATGAAATGGTTGATCACCAATAAACTCTTCCTAATTACCAGTAAAACAAGTTTCATGATTTTTACTAATAAAAGAAGTGTATATCTTTGTGAACTTAATGTTAATGAACTCGCCATAGAGATGTGTACTGTAACAAATATCTTGGTGTAATGAAAGATAAGGAATTGCAGTGGGGTGATCATGTAAATTATATCGCGAAAAAGATTTCAAGGAGCGTTGCTATAATGTTTAAACTTAGAAATGTAGCCCCTAAACAAGTTTTATTCATTTTTCTTCAATATGAATGGGAAATTAAAATCTCCGAAAATTAGAATATTTGTTGCTGGATTTTCAAGTAATTTTAATATGTTTTCTATTTCATTTGTACAAATTGGAGTTCACTTTCTGTAGTGTTTGGTGGTCTGTAGATGTTCATAATGGTTAAGTTCAGTTCTTTTACTTCTAACATAATAACTTCAACTGTGCTGTTTGATTTCTTTACCCTCACTTCACATGTATGTGTTTTCACGTAGATACAACACCCTCCTCCTCGTCTAACCACTCTATCTGTTCTGTATATGTTGTAGTCCAGCAATGCTATTTCAGTATTCTCGATGCAGTGTTCACAACCTTTTTCGCATTTATGTAAGTGTGTTTCCGTTAGGCATATGATATCTATGCTGGTTTCCGTAGCTAAATTTTTCAAGTATTGTAATTTGCAGCCTGCATGGTCCGTATAGATGCCTTGTATATTTGTGTATAATACAATTACTGGGTTTCTAATCTTCGTGTTCGATTCTCTTAAATGATGGTCGTTTCCTGGTCGATGTCGGTTCCTGTTTGGTGTTATTGGTTAGGCCGATGCATTTGGGTGTATATATATATATATATATATATATATATATATATATATATATATATATATATATATATATATATATATATATAAAAACATGGATTTAAAATAGTGGATTTAGGAGTATTTCTGCTCAGCAATCTCTGCTACGGGGGGTAAATAATAGAGTTATGCCCTGAAAAATTCACCACACGTTTTCTATCACTTGAAAAAATAGAGAAAATTGCTTTTCAGGACAAACCATCTTATCTGTTTATATAACCTTACCTTACAAAGGTTTCGCGCTATGATTTCTCATTTCGTGAAGGTCAAGCTTGTCGCCCCTCCTCACGAGTTGGCCTGGAGAAGTAGTGAGTTGGATTCTTGCGCTCTCCGCTCTCCACCTCACATAGACAGATACGCACGGCTCATCGGGGATTGTTCTGAGCCAGGCGTCGTCTTCTTTTGAAGATTTCCACTGCAACTCCCTTCGTGTTTCTTAGGTCTTTAGGCAACTGATTAAGCAATTTCGGTCCTCTCACTACAAAACTATTTTCTTTCAGGGTTAAGGATGTTCCCTGTCTCGCCTTCAATTTGGGAATACGACACAGTCTACCGCTTCAACTTTCCACCGTTGTTTGGGGAGTTATAGTATTCAGAGCAAGATTAGGGACTAGTTTCTCCATTATTTTCCCAAGTGTAAATAATGGTGTATCTCTCTTCTCCTTTCCAGTGAATATAGGTCTAGTTCTCGTAACCTTTCCCAGTAATTTAGTTCTTTGCACCCCTTGATCTTGGCTGTGAAGTTTCTTTAGATCCCTTCCAGCTGTCTAATGTCTTCTTTTTTATATGGGGATGATAGGACCGTGGCACCGTGCAGTATTCCAATTTGGGTATTATCAGGGTTTTCAGTAGAGGAATCATTACATTCCTATCCCTTCGTTTAAAGGTTTTCAATATTTGACCTTTTATTCTCTTTGCTCTGTTTACTGCTATCTTATTTTGTGTTTCAAATTTCGCGTCATCTGTCATTACAGCCCCTAAATCTTTTGCTCTGGAATTTCTCTGAATTTCCTGTCCAATTGGGGTATAATATTTCATGGATTTTAGGTCTTCTCTTTTTCCGTACCGTAATAGCTGAAATTTCTCGGTATTAAACATCATATTGTTGTCTTCCGTCCACTTGTAGATACTCCTTATGTCGGTTTGTAGAGATCCTATGTCTTCTGGGGTTTCTTATTTTTCTACTGATCTTTGTGTCATCCGCAAAGGATGTTACTGTGCTGTCTCTGGTAACGTCCTCATCTATGTCAGCATATATATATATATATATATATATTATATATATATATATATATATATATACATATATATATATATATATATATATATATTAGGGTGATATGGAAAACTGATGAGTGGGTAGTTGGGAGGTAACGAAAATGGTTCACTGAGTAGGTAGGTAGTTAATCTAACAATCATTAAATTCCTTTATGTCAATAACTGGGTGGATGAAACCAATTGGTTGCTCACCAGAGTTATTCTCCACACTAGTATTTATATACTGTGTGGGAGGAGCGTGCTCGGTAGTGGAGATACATTACGCTCAACCAACCGAGGAATAAACCAAGACAACGCTGGTACGAGAAGCCCGCGAAGAGGAGAACAAAGGGAGAACGAAAACGAAGAACGGGGCGAGAGGACGTACCAGAAAAGTGCGCTCTCGAAAACATAACCGGAGAAGGGAGACACTTCGATAACAAAGAGTAAGTGACTAATTGAGTTTTTACACCAGTAAGTTATAAGCATTAAATTAAGCTGGGTCAGACAAGTTAGGCCTACATTGTGGCCTAAGACCCAGCATCAACTCATAGCTTAACAAAGGTGAAGGTAGATTGCCCTAACCTAATTCTTGTGAGGAATCCTACTGTGGACCTCAATTTATCTGCCCGCTCTGGACCATTTCCGGAATCTCTAGGCTGACCCCTCTAGGCTAGACTTGATCTACTCTATAGTTAGACTGGAGATATAAGGGGTGGGTTAATTGTGGACCAATTCATACAGAGCATTTTTCGCATTGGTGGTCCGTGTGTGGTGAATTTACAAACCTTAAGCCTACTTAACAAAAATTGCAGAATTAGGCTAGTCTAGCCTAAGCCTAACCTGAGCAAGCCTAATTAGGTCTACAACCTAGGGCCTAACTAGGAAACATTTACAAAACGAGTCTCATTCTCTAATAAGCTTAGACCTGACTGACACATAAGTACTTGGGGGGGATTAAACCAAATTTGAACTTGACTGTTTTGTCTGTGCTCTCTCTTCTCTGGTAATTTCTTCTTGTCCTCTATTTCATTACGATCCCCAGTTAAACAATTTTGACTTAGACATGGACAGTGCAGAATTGAAAAAGTTAAAAAAGAAAAGGGGGGCAAAGTTGGGAGCTGTTACAAAGGCTGTGAACACTTTTAACAATATTACACAACCAGGTAAGAAAAATATAGAGAGTGTAATTATTAAATTAGAAATTAAAAAGGAGGAAATAATAGCCATTAATGAGAGTATTTCAGAGTTAGTTGAATCCGAAATGGCTGAAGAACAATTGATAGACCTTTACGCTGATGATGATGATCAGGTAAGCTCAATTGAACAGCAAATAAGGGAACTACGGTCTCGGTTGACTGACTTAACACCAAAAAAAACCTAATTCTGATTTTAATCAAAGTAGGGCTAACCTTCAACAAAATTTAAGTGGCATGCAAAATCCTGAGTCACAAGAATTGGGGCTCAGTTACCCATTTTGCAAATACCAACATTTGAAGGGGACACGGTACAATTCCCATCTTTCATTGACAAATTTGAGAATTTAATAGGTAATAAACCTTATATTTCAACTGTTGAAAAGTTTAGTTACTTAACTAGTTCTCTTAAAGGCCCAGCCTATAACCTGATAGCCTATTTACCAGCCGTAGGGGATTCATATGAAGTAGCTATTGATCTTTTAAAACGTAATTACGTTAATAAAGATGTGATTATATATGAATTATCTCAACAAATTTTTGAATTTGCACCCATAAAAGATAACCATAGTGATATGGAAAATTTTTATACAAAATTAGAAGCTATTATAGGACAACTGGTTAGCAATGAGATAGATATTAAAACTTCATCTTGGCTTATACAAAGCATAGTACTTAGGTGCCTTCCTTCGAGGGTTAAAGATAATTTAATTCTAAAGACGGGAGAAAATTATCCTAATTTAACACAAATAAGACAACACTTCCCCAATATCCTAACTAATTACAACTTGAGAGATTTTCCAACACATAAGACCCAGACTATGGATAAACCAAAGACTGTTCCCAGAGACCAATTAGCTACAGCCAAACAGACAAAACTTGATACTGTAGAATCAAATGTGACCAACTACAAAACACGAACACCTACATTACAGAACTTTAATGTAACTGCTGCCTCAACTTACACACCATATTGCAAATTTTGTGCAAGTAATGAACACAGTAGTACTGGGTGTGACAAATATTCAGATTTTAACCAAAGGGCTAAAAGATGTGAACAGTTGAACCTGTGTAAAAAGTGTACTGGCCAGGGACATTATAAGAAAGACTGTAAATCTAGGTTAAGATTCAAGTGTAAGTTTTGTAAAAGTTTACGACATGTCTCATCAATGTGTGATTCACCAAAGTGTCCAAATAATAGTACTCAAACTCAAAAGATACCTCCCCCAAACAAAGGTAATCAAGAAAATGCCACTTTCATGGGACATTCTGCTTGTTCAAACAATGTAACAAGAAACACTGAGATTCTTTTACCAACTATTACTTTGGACTTAGTGAATAGTGAGGGTAGTACCACTCCAGTGAGATGTCTTATAGACTGTTGTTCTCAACAAACATTTGTTTCAAAAATTTAGTTAATAAATTGGGTTTGACACCAAACCCGAATGAACAAAACTTCAATATTGCGTCCTTTGTTAAGGATAACTCGGACAAAAATAGCTATAAGACAATTGACCTGGAACTACATTTAGAAAGTAAATTCAAGAAAATTGAAGCAGTTATTATTTCTAAAGTAGGACAAAACAAACTGGTTATACCCAAACTAGAACAAACCATAAATCATTTGAAAAAACACTACAAAATAGCTGATAGACATATCACTAACAACACAATAGCTAACATTGAAATGCTAATAGGGGCAGATTATATTAATCTTATTCATAAGGGCATAGTAGAGATAGGTAATGGTATAGCTATTCAGACTCCATCAGGGATAGCCCCTTTGGGTGACCTATCAGACTACAACCTAGACCTAAACCAAAACAGTGCATGACCAACAAATACTATGTGCCTCAACTCAGTCCTACATAACACCTGTAAGAATAGCAACACTTTGAATAATATTATCTCAACTGAGAACATTAATTCATCATTATCAAATGAAACTTTGGATGAGGCAATTCAAACTTTATGGTTACTAGAATCTGTGGGTATACATGACACACATCAAACTTCAGAAGATCAGTTAATGGTAGAAAGATTTGAAGACACCATTCAGTGTAAAGACAATAGTTATTTTATTGAGTTACCTTGAAAATAAATTGTCCAACTTTAAGAGATAATCTCAAAGTAGCTAAAGGACATTTATATAAAGTAATGAAAAAACTCAAACAAGAAAATAATGTAAAAACATATAATAATGTCTTCAAAGAACAGCTACAGAAAGGCTTCATTGAAGAAGTAACAGATAACCCTTTTAAAAAGATGGTTGTCATTATTTAACCCACAGGGGGGTTTATCGACAAGATGCCCCAACAACAAAACTTAGAGTAGTATATAATTGTAGCCTCAAAGACAGTGATAAACACAGCTTGAATGATTGCTTGATTGAGGGTCCTAATCTCATTTCTGACCTTGTGAAGATCTTACTGAGGTTCAGGTTAGACAAATATGCTGTACAAAGTGACATTTCGAAGGCATTTTTGAGAATAAATCTTAAAAATGAATATGATAAGAACCAACTTAGGTTCTTATGGTTCAAGGATCCATTTGATTTGAATAAAGGGTTCATAACCTATAGATTTAATGTTGTGTTGTTTGGAGCCAATTGCTCACCTAGCCTATTAGCATTGACAATTAAACATCATTTAAACCAGTTTAATAACTCTCTAACATTGAACTTCCTTAAGGAACATTTTTACGTAGACAATCTAATAGGCTCAACGACAACAAAATCTGAATTATCTGAAGTCTATGAACACTCTCAAAACATTATGCAACAAGGTAACTTTGAACTTAGAGAGTGGATTTCAAATAATGAGGATTTAAACAAAAAGATTTTAAAAGATAATAATGGTCTTACTGAGCCATCAGACAGAGTTAAAACTTTAGGTATGAACTGGTATTTGGATGCAACTTCTAACAGTCATGATTCAATCTGTACTAAAGGTTTTAAACTTGATGAGGAAGCAAATACTAAAAGACAAATATTATCAGAGGCTTCCAAAATTTTTGATCCTATGGGTCTATTCCTGCCTTCAACAATAAAATCAAAGATTCTCCTCCAAGAAATTTGGAGGACAAATGTTGGGTGGGATGATCCAATAACAAATGAAAATCAAAAATCTTGGAAGAAGTTAGCTACTGATTTAACAAAAGTGCAGAACATTAAAATTCAAAGGTGCTGTGGGTTTAGGGATAAGCCCCAGAGGCTTCATGTGTTTGCTGATGCAAGCACACAAGCTTATGGGTGCTGTGCGTATCTTGTAAGCCCTACAGAAAGTCATCTAATTTATGCAAAAGGGAAAGTTGCACCTCTCAAACCTACCCGAACCATACCTCAATTGGAACTATTGGCTGCTACATTAGCCATTAAAACCATTTCATTGCTTAAGGATGCTTACTATGATGTGTTCATAACTAATATCCACGTCTGGCTTGACAGTCAGATTTGTCTTGCCTGGATACGGAATGATAGCATTAATAGTAAGAATATCTTTGTAAGAAATAGGCTAAAAGAAATAGCTGACGCTAATGAAAGCCTACAAGTAAACTTTCACTATGTTCCAACTAAACAGAATCCAGCAGACTTTCTGACCAGAGGTTTATCCTACAAGTTGTTGAAGTCAAACAAAACTTGGTTTATGGGACCTAAGTGGCTCTGTAATACAGACCAATGGCCTGTGGAACAAGTTAACTTGACATTAAATTTAATCTTTTCAAATGAAAAGGTTGAACCAATCACTAATTATGAAAAGTATTCTGATTTCAACAAACTTGTTAGGGTGACAGCCTACTGTTTGAGGTTTGCTCACAACTGTTTAGCTACAATTAACAAACAGCTAAATAAAAACAATCATAATTATACAGAAGTTGCAACCCAATACTGGATAGGCCAAGCCCAACAAAAAGAGTACAATAAAGAGTTAGAATTCTTAACAAATGGGAAACAAACAAAAGAACCTGTACCATCAGTAGTTGTGGATCTAAACTTGTTCAGAGATGAGGAAGGCCTTCTAAGGTGTAAAGGGAGATTAGACAAATCAAAACTGTCATACAAAAGCAAAAATCCAATCCTTTTACCTAGATTTAGCTATTTGACAACATTAATCATCAGAAAAATACACAATGATGTATATCATATGGGGGTACCACAGACACTAACTACATTAAGAAAAACTTATTGGATACCCAAGGGAAGGATCACTGTTAAAACAGTCCTGAGTGAGTGTGTCACATGTAGGCGTATTCATGCTAGGCCCTATAGGAAACCAAATCCTCCTGCTTTGCCAGAGGAGAGAGTTACTCTCAACAGACCCTTTGAGACTGTAGGCATTGACTATACAGGAGCATTGACTGTAGGGGTGGGTGACACGGAACAAAAAATGTACATTGTACTGTTTACATGTGCAGCCTCACGAGCTGTTTATTTGGATGTTGTGGAGGACCTAACAGCAGAATCTTTTGTTGCTGTCTTTAAGAGATTCTGTGCACGACATTCAGTACCCAAGACAGTTTGGACTGACAATGCTACATATTTCAAAGCTGGTGAACAAGTCATCCACGACTTGTTAAGCAATGAAATCACACAATTATATATACAAAATCAAAACATAAAGTGGAAGTATATTCCAGTTGCCTCTCCTTGGTATGGTTCTATCTGGGAGAGGAATATACAAACAGTAAAGAATTGCTTGAAGAAAGCAATTGGCAAAAAACAGATACACTTATTTGGGTTACTCACTCTCCTGGCTGAGATTGAGAACATCATTAACAATAGGCCACTCACTTATGTGAGTGACAACATTAATGACCCAGAACCATTAACTCCAAATCATTTGATTCGGGGAGAACAAGTTAGTCTCCTGCCGGACTACAATATAGACTCTTCAGAAGACCCAAACTGGACTCAACGACATGATGAGCTCCAGACTAAGTTACAACATTTAACTAGAGTTAAAGCTCATTTCATTAAACAGTGGAAAACTGAGTACTTGATGGGTCTAAGGGAGAGACATAAACAAATGACTAAGAAGGATTGGTCTGACACAATTAAGGTAGGGGACCTTGTTCTCATACATGACAGTACTCCAAGACAAAACTGGCCTCTGGCTAGAGTTTCAGAACTCAGACCAGGGGCAGATGGGGTAACAAGAGTGGTCAAATTAAGGACTTCAACGGGTGACACAACAAGAGACATTTCTCTTTTGTACCCTTTAGAGTCTGGACCCAAAACAATGGACTTTGGAGAACCTTCTCCACTGACAGTAACAACTGGAGACACTGAACTTCCAGTAACTATTCCTTTGACAGTAGGAGTGGTAACGCATCCTACTACAACATTGACAGACACAAGACCTCAGCGACAAACAGCATTAAAAGCGCGACTATTTTTACAACAAAAAATAGATGCTGGGGAATTGTAATTTTATCTTCTAACTTTCATGCTACACCTTCTCCATGAGAAGGTGAGGATAGGCACTGTTAATCAGATTAACAGGCATTTACAGTTAAATAGTTAGCTAGTCTACACTCAGACAAAAATTGGTGACATTGACACCAAAATTTTTATCTCCCGGGGCCCCCAGTATATGGAAAACTGATGAGTGGGTAGTTGGGAGGTAACGAAAATGGTTCACTGAGTAGGTAGGTAGTTAATCTAACAATCATTAAATTCCTTTTATGTCAATAACTGGGTGGATGAAACCAATTGGTTGCTCACCAGAGTTATTCTCCACACTAGTATTTATATACTGTGTGGGAGGAGCGTGCTCGGTAGTGGAGATACATTACCGCTCAACCAACCGAGGAATAAACCAAGACAACGCTGGTACGAGAAGCCCCGCGAAGAGGAGAACAAAGGGAGAACGAAAACGAAGAACGGGGCGAGAGGACGTACCAGAAAAGTGCGCTCTCGAAAACATAACCGGAGAAGGGAGACACTTCGATAACAAAGAGTAAGTGACTAATTGAGTTTTTACACCAGTAAGTTATAAGCATTAAATTAAGCTGGGTCAGACAAGTTAGGCCTACATTGTGGCCTAAGACCCAGCATCAACTCATAGCTTAACAAAGGTGAAGGTAGATTGCCCTAACCTAATTCTTGTGAGGAATCCTACTGTGGACCTCAATTTATCTGCCCGCTCTGGACCATTTCCGGAATCTCTAGGCTGACCCCTCTAGGCTAGACTTGATCTACTCTATAGTTAGACTGGAGATATAAGGGGTGGGTTAATTGTGGACCAATTCATACAGAGCATTTTTCGCAGTGACACTTATTTTCGAAAGTTTGAATTTTTATCGGGACGGGCGCGTTTCTGGTTCCATTTTGTCAAAAAATATCGTGTGTAAAATATTTTTGAAATAAAACAATATTTAGAACTGCCTCAATACGGTCAAAGTTTGTATATTTTCTCGAAAAGTAGAAATTTTAGATCATGATGTTCTATGCCTCTAGCAAATAAAATATCACTTCTAGTTTGTTCAAGCTACTAATCTTGACCTAAAACATATAACTGGACTTCATACTTTCAACTCTAGGTCCCCCTCAACTCGAGTATTAGCCCCTCAAGGGGGGGGGGGGATCATGGGCGCCCATCTCCCTCTCATTGTTGCCTACTTTGCAGAGGTCACGGTGGACTTGCGGGCGGTTGGGAAGTCACAGCGGTGCTTCTCGACCACTTGTAAGAGGAACTGCCTTTGGTCTTCACTCTTGGTAAGGGCCAGGTTGAAAGACTGCATCAACGCCACCCCGCGCTCCGCGAAGTCATTGACAACTTGAAGGGCCTGGACTCGGCGGGATGCGGCGATGAAGGCTGGGTCCGTCCGCCACTCCTCCGGATCCTTGAGCAGGAAGGCGGTGCTGATGTCCAGAACCTTGAAGAACTCCTTTGATGTAGTCGTTGTGAACTTGGCCAATGTATTGTTGGCGATTGAGGCGGTGGACAGGTCCACATTGATACGCCGCGGGGGATCCTCCGATCCTTCCTCTTCTTCCATCGCTTTAATCATCTCCCGCTTTGTCGCCAAGTCGATACCCTCGTCGAAGATGGCCAGGGTGACGAGGCGTTCGCTCAAGTACCATAGGTGCCTGGCGAAGACTGTCGCCGTCGCCTTGGCCACCGCTGAGTCCGGATAATAGACGAGGGCCTTGAGCAGCGCGAGGTCCGCGGCTGGGGCCGTTGCCGGGAGCGGCGCTTTGTACCAGGCCGTCACGTAGATGGACACGGCGAAGATGGTGAATCGCCGGATTCCAGCCGCTTCGCCTGACGACATCTGAAACTGTTCCCGGAACAGGAACAGTTTGATGGCATAGATGACTTTTGCCATCCAGCGCGCGCGATGGAAGGCGCCGGGACGAGCGAACCGGGCACCCCGCTTGTTCGGACCGCCCAGCACAATTACAGAGAGCTCCAGAAGTTCCCTGTAGTCATCACGTGGATGTTGACCGTCGAGGAGGCGGCTGAATTCGATCAGCAGGTCGTCGCGGGCGTCCTTCAGGTGCTGCGGCATGGTTCCATCCTCGAAGGGCTTCGCTTTGGTTTGATCGATGAAGTCCCACTGGGCGGCGAATCGTTTGAACAGGAGGATGTCAGGACCAGTAGAGGGACCGAGGCACGCCGTGAATGCCTTCTCGCACACCAGTTCGTGGATGTGGTGGCGGCAAGCCAAATGAAGCACTGTCTTCTCGAGTTTCTGCTCAATGATATAGCAAGCTCCTCCTGAGAGTCCTGTGTTTGAGGCGGTGGTGTCAAAAGAGAGGGCACAGATCCGTCCCTTGATGTCCCAATCCTCGAGGGCAGAGAGGACGGCTTCCGCCATGGCGCGGCCGGTGCCGTCGGGGAGGATGGGCACAGCCAGAAGCTTGTCGACGTTCTCCCCAGACACCAGAACTGGAAGGCGATCTTCAGCAGGGCCTCCGTCAGCCGCTGGTACGATTTTCCCGTCCCAGTGAACGGTCAGCGGCACAGTAGGATGGAAGGCTGCCTTCATTTCCGCTGCTGCCATAGCACGGAACTTTGCTCGGTCGCGGCGGGAGGATTCGCGGTTCAAGACCAGCTCCTCAGGGTCGTGGCCCAAGCTCCTCGCAGCCGCCGACAGCAAAAAAACACCTTCTCGGTCGGTAAGTTTCGTCCGATCCATCGCTGCGGAGAGATCAGGGGTGATCATCTTTTTCGACGCGCGGAATCGCTTGGGTGGTAAAGGGGTCGTAGATGCTTCTGCATTCGACGTGGACTGGCCCGGGAGCGAGAGCTCTTCCTCTTCTTCTCGGCGACGACGCCGTGTCGGTGACCGAGTCGGGCTGCTTGCACCTGAGCTGGAACTCGATGCCAGTTCGACGAGTTCTTCTCGGCTCTCTCTGTTCGCCCTTTCATCATCTTGCCGGCGGCTCCTTTCCGCTTCCTGTCTCCTCGCACGCTCCTCCTCAGTGTGCAGCGTCATGTCACGTGTGGAGGAGATGCGGCCGCGCCGCACCTCGGCCCTTTGTCCCGTCAGGAACTCCCTGTCCTCTTCGATTGTGATCATCGACATCGCCTGTTCGTGTGCGATGTCGAAGAGGCGGTCAAGGGATGAGAGGAACTCGGCCTCGTTCCTGATTTGGGTCACAGTGCGCCGTTTCGAGTTCTTGTTCAGAGCCCGCCACTTCTCGTACATTCGGAGAACCTTGTCCCTTGCGCGTTGGTCTTTCTGCGTAGGAATACGGGACCGCTCCCAGAATTCCTTGACTGCGGTCACTGTCTCAGCGGCTGCTTCCTTGATCGGCTTCTTGACGTCAAGGTGAAGGTGGAAAAAGTACTGAAGCGCCTGCTTTCCCGTAGGCAGCATGCTTCCTGTGATGCTGTGGTCCACGGTCCCCAGGAGATAGACTGCTGTTTTAGATCTTGTTGCCGAAGCCATCACGTCGTTTCAGAACTCACTGAAAAAGAGAATGAAACACTGTTAGTGTTGGCAAAACTCGTCCCAACCCATTTTCTACTTAGAATAACATGTTCTTTCGCCTGTATCAATATTTGGATAAACTCGTGTTACACCCTGTATAATACCTCATTTTAGTCTTCTGTACACCAGTGCGGAAGACTAAACCAACGACTCTGACCGTCCGTCTGTCTGTCTGTTATCATTTTTCAACTCAGAAACTACAGCAGCTATCGAAACGAAAACTGACATGATAACAGAACGCCATGAGTACTTTTCGACAAAAAGTATAAACTTTGACCTCGTTGAGGCAGTTCTAATTATTATTTTATTTAAAAAATATTTTACACACAATGTTTTTAGACGGAATGACACCAGAAATGCGCCCGTCCTGATAGAAATTCCCAAAAAATGAAAAACACCCCAAATAAGTGGCACCCTAATATATATATATATTAGGGTGGTCCACTCTTATAGGGGTGGAATTTTTTTTTGTGATTTGTTTTTATTGCTGGGTTGTAACTTATGAGGATGGATGAGAAAACACCCCTGGGAAAGTTTTATTTGAATCAGTTAATTTGTAGGGGTAGCACATGACACTTGAAGTTTTGGTATAATCTGAAAATCACAGCAAAGTTAATCTTGGTGACAGTACATGACTATTAGGGTAACTAACAATTCCAAAATGAATTGACTAACAATTCCCTCTGCACCTCATTTGATCTTTGTTTTCTCGCCCAGTTGCCAGGCTGACTTCAGTGGTTGAGGAAACTGCTTCCTGTAGTTAGCAACAACTTGCAGGAGATACTGCAGTTGTTCCTCATTCCTGGTGTGGCAGCCGTTGTATTCATTAATGAGAGCAACCCCCTCTCTGCATGATCGTTCACGACAGAGAGGTTTGCCACTGATTTCTTCGCTATTTGGTAATCAGGATCACTGTCCCAATCCTGCACCTCCTTCCTCAGGTATCCCACACCTGACCCCAGAGACAACAGCAGTCTTTTTGAGTTTGCTGTTGCTAGTGACTCGATTGAAGCCCCCTCAGCAACACCTTTCCTTCAACTTCCTCCATCGCCTTCACCATTGCTGTTTTAGTCTCTTCAGACACCTCAGGATCGAAAATCGCGAGGCCCACCATCTCCTCCGAAAGATACCAAAGATGACCGCTGAGTTTTTTTAATGCCACTTCCGAAATTTTGGGGTCATGGTATTCCCAAAGACTGCAGAAGACTGAGGTCGCTGCGAGGCGCAGCAGCAGCTATTGGCGCTGTCATCCATGCCTGCAGGTAGATGGAAACAGCGAAGACACTGACATCCTTAAGACACTTTTGCTCTCGTGGAGTGAGGGCTGGGATTTGTCCCCTGAACAGCCACATCTTCAATGAATAGATCACCTTAGATAACCATCTGGCTTGGTGCATGGGGCCAGGTCGCTTGAAGGTGTAGTTGTCAATGCTCCCTCCCAAGAAAATGATGGACAGATCGAGGAATTCCTGATAGTCATCTCGAAAGGATTTTGAGGAGTGTTTTTCCTCAGCAAAGCGGAGAATCCAATCTCTAATGGGGGCCAAGAGTCGATGCACCTCTTCATCATCCCATCCGGTGCCGTATGTTCCTGTGTCGATGAAGGTCCATTTGCTCTGAAACCTGCTGAACAATGGAACATCAGGTCCACTCGTTGGGCCACAGCAAGCAGTGAAAACTCCACCGATCATCACTTCCATGATGTGATGACGGCAGGCAAAATGGAGGTCTTTCTTCAACTTCTGCTCCAACAACACACACGCTCCATTCAAACGACCAGCATTGGAGGCAGTGGTGTCGAAACACATCCCCACGACAGATTCTTCGAGGCCCCAATCAGTCAATAATTCAAAAACTGTGCTGGCTTGGTGTTCTCCTGATCCAGTTGGTATTTTGGGGACTCCAAGGAGCTGAGATTGACCCGAAAAGGAGGAAATGAGCACAGGCAGCCGATCCACATGCGCATGGTCTCTGGTGTTGAGGAGGTCTGGAATAAGTTTTCCATCCCAGTGGATGATTGCAGGACCGGACTGAAAGGAAGCTTTTAGGCTACTGCAGATCATGATCCGATGTCGTTCTCTCTGCCGTTTGATGGAGGTCCGGGTGATGTTAAAATTCATTGGGCTGTGGCCAAGGCTCAATGCAGTCTCTGCTATTATGTAGGTTGCCATCCTGTCCGTAGTGTGTGTCCGATCTAGGGCAGCAGCTAGATTTGATGTTATCACATTCTTGACTCTTTTCACCTGTTTTGGAGGTCGCTTTCCACCTTTTGCCCATTCATCTTCGGTGGAGGATGACTCGTCAGTGACTGAGGATTCTGTTGAGGACACCAATACTGCTGTACCCGACGTTGATGCACCTTCATTGACTGCCTGCAATACAATCGAAGAAAATGGACAATTAGTGTTAACGAACAACCTAATCATTGCAATCAAATGAAAGTAGGAATTTGAAGAACAATCTCACCTTTCTCTTTCGCATCTCCTCCTCCATCTTCCTGTGGGCAGCTTGTTTTTCTTTTTCTGCTGTTTTTCTGTCTACTCCCACCATGCATCCCCGTCTTCCAGGCTCTCGCTGGGCCAGCAAGAAGGCCTTGTCTTCTGGGTTTTTGATTAGAGACAAGGCATCAGCATGTGCCATATCAAATAGGTTCCGAAGTGTCTCCTTGAATCCCTCTTCGTTGTACACCTAAATATAAATAATAAATATATAATATATATATGATAAATGTATTGACTATTGTACAGTATAATATGTCATACTCTCGAGAAACTATTTTATTTATCATTGATCATCCAACTCACCTGCTTCTGGCTCCTCCTCATTCGTCCTTTTTTTATTTTGATCCAATCTTGGTGAAGGTCCAAGATCTTTTGGATTCCTTTGTATTTTTCCCTTGTCGGGATTCGAGCTTTGTTCCAAAATATTTCAAGTTGACCCCATACTACTTGAGCACTTTCCTTCAACTCCTTCTTGAGATTAGTGTGGTGATGAAGGAAGCATGACAATACTTCTCCACGTGATGATAATTTGCTTCCAAGAAGCTTGTTCTTCACTTTATCTCCTTCAAGGAGATAAAAGCAAGAGCTTCGAACTTGAGTCATCATATATCCAACCACTAAACACAACCAATGAACACTACACCAATAATCTGTCAAGGAAAAGATGTATTACTGGAACTGGAACATAATATACAAGTAAATCTACTAGGTAGTGCAAAAGTGCAAAAATGAAGTACTGTGTGCTACCCCTAAAAAGTGATTGATTTGGGAAAAAATTGGCCAGAGGTGTTTTCTCATTCATCCTCACAAGTTACCACCCGGCAATAACAAAAAATCAAAACTTCAATTTTATGGACCACCCTATATATATATATATCTATATATATATATATATATATATATATATATATATATATATGTGTGTGTGTGTGTGTGTGTGTGTGTATTATATACTGTTGGTGAACTTATCTGATTTGACATAAGCCAAGAAACAACATTTTCTTTAAACTCATAGCTGATGATTCTCTTATGAATTGGTAACTGTGTAAATTTTATTTATATACATAATAGGAATAAGATAAAAAGACAATTGCAATTACTGGTTTACAGAAACTTTAGGATAATAATTTGATGTTTACTACCGTGGAAAGAAGTCATGGCGAAGATGGAAATAAAATTTGATGATTTGTACTTCTAAAATATAAAATTGCGTAATGTGTTCTCTTTTAAAGCATATATATATATATAATATATTATATATATTATATATATTATATTATATATATATATATATATATATATTACTTGTTAGTTCACTAGTTGATTCTATTCGATGACTATTATGAGTTGCCTGATAGCAATATCTGCTTAATTAAAGCATAGATTATTCCGTCAGTTGGTTTAGAAGGCTGAATTGCCAGTTTGCTTTTATTACGAAGGGAATTGAAATCAATACATTTAATTTAAATACTCTTAATACGTGTACATATATATGTAATAATAACTATAAATCAATATTAGTAATAATATTTAAGTGGATGTTTAGAGGAGGATAACAGAAGTGATGCTTTAGTTTTAAAGCCGCGTTACGCAACTTGATGTTCTTTTAACACATGCAACTTTATAACGAAATTTGCTGTACAGTAAAATTATTAATTCACATACCAGAAGATGGCATGTGAAAGTGAATGTGATGGTATATATCGATGTAAATAACAGAAAACTACATATTTAAAAGTAAATAAACAAATATGCGTGTGCTATGAGTATATAAAAAAATTCTTGTATTTGAAGATCATCTCGTTTGAAAATAAGCCAGTTTCCTTTAAAAAGAGAAATTAATTTATTTAAATTAAAATAATAAATGTTCATTTTATTTTTCATAATACAGATATTAAACAAAGAACTTGTTTTCGATTTAAAATATGTTCAATCTGATTTCGATTTATGTATTGTTCGCAATTTGTTAACATATGAAAGTTGGATGTGTTGATGTCAATGCATGCTCTCGTTAGGCCTATTAAAACCTTTCAGATATTCATTTTAAGTTTTCATTTCTACTGTCTGGCGGAACTTGCCTGAACAGAAAGTACTCGAATGTATGTATGTTTTTGCATGCTTTTGCACGTTTGTTCTTGTTTGTCTCATGAAAGAACTTTTTTCAAGGAGGAAGGCGAGGATGAATCCTTTCTTAATTTTTTTTTTGAAGGAAGGTGAAGATGAATCCTTTTTTTTTTTTTTTTTTTTTCTTTTTTTTCTTTTTTTTTGAAGGACCATGAAAAACACCTCATAAAGGAGGGACCGTCATGAAGGACGGTGGGGGACTGCCATGAAGGACGGTGAGAGGGGGGATGAAATTTTCAAATCGATCCATTTCTGTCTCACATTTTTCAACTACAGTATACTACTATATATATATATATGGTTGCATGACTTTAGACACACCCTGTATAACAAAACCTTAAAATCTAAATAAAAAAAAAATATATATATATATATATATATATATATATATATATATATTGCAGGAAGGAGCCAAGGGCGAATACCCGCAAAAACGCCCCCTCCATAGAAGAAGAAGAAGAACCAAAATCAAGGTCCAGTTTTCGAGATGATTGGACACTTTGTGTTTGAAAGACTGGAGGTCATAGACAGGGTGAAAAATGGAATGAGGAAGATTGATCCAGAGTTGACAGGTTGAGGTTGATAATATATTGAAAATACTGATTAACCCTTGCGTGAGAGAGATGGACAGAAAAGGAATGAGAATGTGTAGAAAGTGATTGAAGAGAGTCAGTAAGAGGCGGGGAATTGATGAAACGAAAAGATGAAAAAACTGCGGATCCGGTACGACACACCTGACCTCTTAGAAGCTGTTTTGGAAAGAGAGCATATGTGATCTTTCCACGAAAGATCACGAGAAAAGGAAATGCCAAAAATGTTAAGAGAAGAGGAAGGATTGAGTTGGGTATTGTTGAAGGTAAGGGGATAGTCGTGTGGAAGATTGTGACGAGTAGACAGATGGAGGAACTGAGTTTTTGAGGCAATGAAAGCCACAACGTTTTCTCTGTTCCAATCAGAGATAGCAGAACGATAGAGGTCAGGTGTACCATAGCGGTCCTCCACGAATCATGGAGTGACTGTTGAGAGGGATGCTTTGTGAGGCGGGTGGAGAAGTGAAGAGTGGAATCATCGACAAAGGAGGGGATAGGACAGGAAGGGCGACTTAACAGAGCATTGATAAATAAAAGGAAAAGAATGGGTAACAGGACAGAACCCCGAGAACACCACTGTTAATAGCTTTAGAAGAACAGTGGCCATCTACAACCGCAGCTATAGATCTGCCAGAAAGGAAATCAGAGATGAAGGCGCAGGTAGAAGGATAGGAACCGAAGGAGGGCAGTTTGGACATTAAATATTTGTGCCAGACTCTATCAAAAGCTTTTCATATGTCTAGCGCAACGGAAAAACTCTTTATTGAAATCTCGAAAGGAGGATGTCCAAGAATCACACAGATACGCAAGATGATCGCCAGTAGAGCGTCACCTTGCGGAACCCATATTGACGATCTGAAAAAAGATTGTGAGAAGAGGTGTTTAAGAATCTTCCTATTAAGGATAGATTTTAAAAATTTAGAAAGGCAAGAAATCAAAGCAATTGGATAGTTAGAGGGTTGGGAGCAGTCACTCTTCTTTGGGACAGGTTGAATGAAAGCGAACTTCCAGCAGGAAAGACAATGACGAAAGAGTTTGACTGAGCAGGGTGTCAGCTAGTGATGTAGCGGATGTCATTTTTTTCACATCCGCGGATGCGGATGCGGATGAGGATGTTTGATTTCAACATCCGCGGATGCGGATGTCTACATTTTCGTTATTTTTTAGGATATATTCGAGATTTGTTGTGTTTAACGTATATAATAAGTTATTATATAGAGAGAGCTGTAGCTATAATGTAGTATAATTGATTAATTGTACAATAATTGCTGTACTTTTCTCTGAACATATAAAATAATATCAAGCATCTAACTAATATAGAAATCAATTAGTGAATTCGTCTGCAAATAAATTCGTTATATTTTGTTGAGTTTCAGCCACAATTAGAAACCATAATTGTGTTACCAGGATGCGGGACGTGAACCCAACTCAAATGCACCCCACCGACCTCTTTCCCCAACCTCCACCACCCTTATAGAAAGAGATCTTTAATTAGCTTGATAACTATTTATATTAAGTTTAAAGTTTTATTAGGCATATTTATAAATTAGTAATTAAAATAAAGTAAACTAAGATGTTCATCGTTTAATGTTCAAACTTAATTATAGGAAGGTTATGCTTAAGGAACATTAATTTTTCTGCCTTTTCTGCTGCCAGTCTGTTTCTCTTTTCATCATATATTAATCCAGCACTGCTAAATAATCTCTCGCTTGGTACGTTTGTTGGAGGACAGGCTAAATGTTTCCTTGCAAGTTTACTCAAGTATGGATAGATATTCTGCGTATTTTTCCACCAACTAATAGGATTGTCACATGCAGCCAGGCGTTTTTCTTGGTGATAGCTCTCGATCATTTTTACTACATCTTTTGACATCGCGTAGGTCTCGTCATTGCTGCTTGACTCAAGAAACTGAGAGACAGATTCTGTGATAGATTTGCTTGTTGAAGGTGTTGGTTCTGTCACTGAAACTTTTATTCTTTTGGTGGGTGGCGAAGCGACAGATTCAAGAGATTGAAGCTCTTCAACTGCTTTACCAAGTGATGATTTAACTCGTTCTAATGTACTAGGTGAAAATAACTTAGCTTTGTAACGTGGATCTAAGTAGGTTGCAAGAGAGTAACTTCATACAAGAACAGCCTCTCGTCTTGTCGCTTGCATCACTTTTGCGCACAATGAAATAGTTCTATTAATATAGTAGAATTTGATAATTTCCGCTTATTAATGACATTTTATCTCAACGGTCCACATCCGCACGACATCCGCAGTCCAAAGTGCGGATGTGCGGATGCGAGAAAATGTGCGGATGTTCCGCGGATGCGGATGCGGATGTGACCTACATCACTAGTGTCAGCACTTCTGACACTTCTTGAGAACAACAGGAGGGGACACTTCTTCCAACACTTCAAGGAGGGAGGGATCCCATCAGAACCATACGCCTTCCTAGTGTTGAGCCCAGATAGTAAAGAAGAAACATCTTTGGAAGAGATTTTAATTCCAGACATAATAAAGTCAGAGGGAGTCGCGGATGGAGGAACAGCAGCACCTGCATCGTCCAGGGATGAGTTGGACGCGAAAGTTTGAGCGAAAAGCTCAGCTTCATCGGGAGAAGAGACGGCAACTGAGCCGTCGGAATAGAATAGACAGGCTTGCCAACTCAAATTTCATATTTTGAGCTAAAACTGCTTTTAAAAATGGCTAAAATCGGCTAAATTTTTTCCATTTTGAGCTAAACTTATGGCTAAAGAAAATTTTATGTTTTTTTATATTGATATATACTCAGTACAATTTTATTTATTAAAAAGTGTAAATTTAAACCATAAAACAAAAAAATAATAATAAACTCACCTGATTTAAGTATCTAAGAGTTCAATATCTTCATCACACAGAGTTGATGTAGAAGGGCAAGGATCATCTTTGGTAGAATATGATGCAATTGTACCTATAACTTGCAAAGATTTTTCTGGTAATTCGTATTCACTACAGCATTTATTGTGCCTTTTTAATCCAAATTTGACGGACATTATAGCACTTAGCATTTTTAGTTCCATTTTATTTCTCAATTTAGATTTTATAATATTCATACTGCTAAATACCCTTTCAACTTCGGCATTGGAGTGTGGTAATATTAAAATTGAAGTTGCAAATTCTGAGAGTTCCTTAAATGGGTTGCATGCAGATGCATCTTTATTTTCTTTATATTGCAATACTTCACCCCAGAAAGCTTCAGTATTACTTTTATAATTCCAGTCAACTAAATGAAGCTTAAGCCATTGGTATTCAGAAGCAGATATGACTTCTTCAGATGCTCCCATAGATTCCATCAAGCTGACAATGGATTCTTTAACTGGTTGTAGTGCTTTTCCAACAGATAAAAGGGAGATATTTTTCAGAATGGTTAAATTTTCTGGGAGCCTTTGCTTTAATTGCTTGAATAAAGTTAAAAGGAAATGTTGGGACCTTTCTCTCATACATTTTTCTTCATCTCTTGTTATTTTTCCAAGATTTCTCAATTCTTCAATTTTTCTCTCAAATCTACACCCTAGATATGGTTTTGGGTCCAAAAACTCTTGAATATCTGAAGAAAGGGGGTCCACTTTAGCAGTAGGAATTAACAACTTGCTAGCAACTGATTTTATAAGAAGTGTAAGATCATCTAGAAGTCTGACTTTATCAGCTGTAGCTGATTGAAATAGTTTATTTACTTTTTGAACTTCAACAAGAATTGGATGGAAAAAGAGCAGATAAGCTAGGTTCTTCTCATCTTTGTACATCTCATATAAAATTTCAGAGGTGTAGCACTTTTCTTTATTTCTCATAATCTCAAAATGAGTTTTCAATTCAACCCACTGTGTTATTATCTTTCCAACTGCAGGTTCAATAGCTAACCATCTGGTTTTTGAATCACTTGGAATTTTCAATGGGTTTTCACCATCATTTATAGCTTTATATAAGTTCTTATAAGCCAACTGACGTGATGATGAAAGAGAGAACCATTTGTGTGTCTCTGCTATAAGAAATTCTAAATTTCGTGGGAGGCACTCTGAAGAAGTATGAGAAACAGCTAGCTGAAGAGAGTGGCATACACATCTAAACAAAATCAGCGATGGGACTTCTCTTTTAAGTTTTTGATATACACCCTTATTGATACCTATTATGACACTAGCATTATCAGTCCCAATGGCTACAAGTTTGTTTGTTAAGATTTTTACTTACCAGTTCACCTTTTAGTGCTTTAATAATACCATCAGCATTACACTCTTCTAATTCCACAAGATTAAGGAAAGTTGAGATAACCTTGTTTTTAGATCTGCTATAATAAATTATTGCAATCCCAAGCATTTTATGAGCACTAATATCATTAGATTCATCTAAAAGTAAGCTAAATTTACCATCTCCTATATCTTGAATCAAGAACACTTAAGACATTCTTAATGATTTCTGAGCATTTTGTTCTGGGCATTTTTAAATTTGAGGTAATTTTACTGTCAGTAATTGTGTTTTTGCACATTTCAACTAAATGATCAGTGTTCATAATAGCAGAATGGCATGCTAAAAACAAAGCAATATTTCCTTCCAACTTAGCAGTATCACTACACTTTGGCCTACAGAAACTAGTTATAGGCAGCGTTTTAAATGGAATTGCATTGATATGTTTTTTAGATTTCACGTGATTTATTAAATCATAGTATTTAGCATTTATGTCACATTTGCAAAACTTGCAATGCACTCGCTAGGATTGGTAGGAACTTCACATAACCAATTCTTGAATAAATCATTATTCGTCCATTCTTTTCTATATTTCTGCTTATAATTTATATCTTTAGGCATTTTGAGGGGTACTGAAAATTTTCACTTTAAACAATTTTGTTAATCATTCACGTTAAACACAGTGCTACTGCAAGCTCACTCAGAATCATTAAAACTGGCCTGGCCTGAGGCGCCCGCGAAAATAAAAAACAAAAGACAGGCAGGAATTTGTCGCGAACATGTTTTCTAAAAAAAATTTGGTACCAGCTAAACCAAACATGGCAACGTTTATAGTTTACTGTAAAGACAAAATAATTGTAAAGACAAAATAATTAAAAAATTATGACATGTATTTCAATTAAATATAAATAATAGAATTTCAAATTAGCCATAAAATGAAATTACATCGGCTACAAGATTCTTTAAATATGGCCAGAATTTCGGCTATCCGCCAATGCAGTTTTTTCTCGGCTAGATTTCAATAAAAGTGGCCAGATTTGGCCGAATAATGGCTAAATTGGCAACACTGAGAATAGAGGAAAATAAGAAGTATTAAAGTTGTTGGAGAAGTTCTTAGCTAGATGCCAGAAAGAGCGACAAGAATTACAATTGAATACGTTTTCACATTATCTTCGGATGAAGGAATTTTTGGTGAGTGGAAGAACATATTTTGTTCTCTTCTGGCTGTTGGTCGATTATTCAACCAAACATGTTTAAAGGAAAAGCTGTTCCCCAAATATATATATATATATACATCATCTTTCATTTAATATATACAAAAATAATAGTAAAATTTTGAAAAATGATGTTCGATAAATCTTGTTCAGTTAATAAAAAGTAATTCAAGGCTTCTGATTGGTCGGTTCATTTTTTTTCCGTTTTTGTGTTTGAAAGGAGAGAAATTAATGCCAAACTAATTCAAGGCTTCTGATTGGTCGGTTCATTTTTTTCCCCCGTTTTTGTGTTTGAAAAGAGAGAAATTAATGCCAAACCAATTTATTTCATAAAAAATGAACTTTTTAAATAATAATAATAATGATGATGATGATAAGCTTTATTGGCGGGATATTACGAGGTTCAATATTTGTAATTTAGTTTCCAATTATGAGCAGTTATTAATTAGTTTACATGTATAATAATAATAATAATATATATATATATATATATATAGGGTGGGGCACGGGAACCAAGTGTTTTTGGAATAATCAGGAAAATGATATTTATTTTTGTAAAGAAAATATTTGGTAGAACAACATTCGTAAGAACATAGCATTTCATGTCATAATAATCATGTACCGAAAATTATATCTGGCATATGATGTCCTTGGCCGTCGACGCATTGTTGAAGGCGTTTACGAAAATTGGCCTCCACTCTTCCCAGCAGGTCTCTGTTGATTTGGATGATTTGTTGACGGATCGCTTCCTTCAATGCATCTAATGTACGGGGCTTGTCCTCGTAGACACGTGACTTGAGGTACCCCCATAGAAAGAAGTCACATGTGGACAAGTCAGGGGACCGAGGGGGCCATGCAATGTCACCAAATCTCGAAATGAGATGGTTGGGAAACAGGGGGCGAAGAACAGCCATTGACGCTCTGGCGGTGTGTGGCGTGGCCCCATCTTGCTGAAACCACAAATGTCGACGAGCAATACGCCTTCTTCGTAACTCAGGGATGAAAAGGTGTTCACCATCTCAATGTAACGCCCAGATGTTATGGTAACGGTAACCCCATTTTGTTCGAAGAAATAGGGACCGATGACGCCAAACTTTCCCACCGCGCACCAAACTGTAACCTTAGGGCTATGCAGCGGTTTTTCATGGAGTTTCGCGGATTTTCAGCAGCCCAATACCGACAGTTTTGATTGTTGACGGCCCCATTAAGGTGGAAATGGGCTTCATCACTCATTACCACCATCATGTTTTCATTCTGCTCATAAAGTGCAAGCATTTCCTGTGCAAAATTCAGTCGTTGGGGGCAATCGTTTACATTCAATTCCTGCACCATCGCTAACTTGTATGGGTGAAAATGTAATTCTTCATGCAAAATCCGTCTAAACAGTACGATTGCTGATTCCGAGTGCAGCTGAATGTCTCCGAGCAGAGCGGCCTGGGCTTTGCAACATCGCTTGTGTGACCCTTTCAACGTTCTCTGGAGTACGCACAGTGCGTTGCGGCCCCTTCGGTTTTGTTTCATTATTGAGCCTCCTGTTCGAAGATTGTTAACCCAACGTAAGATTGTGTCACGAGCGGAACAGAGTCATTTCGATGAATGTTGAATCTGCGGCGAAACGCACGCTGAACTGCTGTCACTGACTCGCCACTCCTAACAAAATGATCATACGCGAACATGCGGTGTTCTAACGTCCACTGCTCCATGATGGCACCTGAAAGATAAAGGTGAGTGTTAGTTAAAGTTAAATGCTATGAACCCAGGAATGGAATGCTACCTACCGCACGCCCCCCATTCCTAATGGCCGATTACTAGCTATTCAAAAAACACTTGATTCCCGTGCCCCACCCTGTATATAATATATATATATATATATATATATAGGCGCCTCGGTCGTGTAATGGTTAGCGTCGCTGACTACGAATCCATCAGCCCCAGGATCGAGACCCGGTAACGGCAGGCGGCGCGCAGCAAAACCCAGCTGTTCATCCTTCCACACAATAAAGAAAGTGGTTGGTAGATGAATGGGTACCCTGGGTGGCCTAGTGGTTAAGAAGCTGGGCTGCTGGTGGGGCGTGGTTCAGATTCCATGCTAAACTGTAAGTCTAAGGTGGAGTGAAAAGCTTGACCTTCGTCAGAATTAACAATTCGGGCGGAAGCAAAACCAAGGTTAACGAAGGTGTATATATATATATATATATATATATATATATATATATATAACTGCAATGACCACGCAGTATATTAATGTATAGAAACGACGTAAGTATAGAGGAGTGTTCTGCACACGAGGAAGAGAAATAATATGTGTGGTATTTTTCTTAAGCTAGTTTATATGATATATATGAAAACGCACATAAATTCTCCCCAAAACTTTGAAAATAAAATATTAATTTTAAGATTAAAAAAAAAAATAATAATAATGATAACAATAATTTGTGCCCATAATTCTTGACAATTTTTGAAGAAGAGTTAAGAAATAAGGGCTCAAGTTTCAAAAAATCGATGAGGAGAGAGATATTCGTGAAAATACGTTTTGCCAAATTACTCTCGTGACTTAAGGTTATGTAGCGTGTCACTGGAATTGCAATATTCTAATTATTTATTTTTAACTTTGTTAATTTTAATAATATTTACGTTAATAATTAACAAAAAATATTTTAGAACTACTTCCCCCCGCCCTTTGTAATTATTATAACTATAAAGTTATGCCGTAATTATCGTTTTTTCTTTGTTTTCTTTGATAATCTCAGTCGTTAAATAATTAATGGTACGCTATTACATATTTTCGTCTTGAGAGTATATTTTAATACCGCATAAAATTTCGGTGCAGAAAAGTAAATGAAATACACACACACACACACACATATATATATATATATATATATATATAAAATTTAAAAATCTGACACATCGCTTGATGAAATGAGTCAGTATTAGTGTTCTGGGCATAAGTCTCATGGGTACAGTCAGAGCAGATTTCATAGTGTGTTACTAAGGTCATATGCCCAAGGATTCCGAAATATCTCATCTAATTTTAAAGACTTCTAACGTAATGTTAAAAATTTAAATTTTGCGACATTTTTTTTACAAGGATCCAATTTGGAAAGGAAAACCAACTGCTTTTCACTTCACTTCTAATTCAATGATTTCGTATGTGCCCACTAAAACCTAAAATTAAAGAATACAGTGCAGTACCAGTAATGGGTATAAATAGACATATTTTTTCAATATAAATATTTCCTCTCTCTCGTGTGTGTGTGTGTGTGTGTGTGTGTGGTGGTGTGTGTGTGTGTGTGTGTGTGTGTGTGTGTGTGTGTGAACTAGCGCATTTGTTAAATGGGAGAGAAAACTGTCGTGTAAATTCCAGTAATTCCAAATTAAAGTAATTATTATGGACCTTATTTTCTTCTCCGATAAGGATAAAATCCTTTAAAAGCTAATTAAAACTGACTACCCAATTAATCTCCGCGATTCAGTTATTAGGATTACCAATTAAAGCCATTTCATCTTTACTATTTTTATTATAATTATTAATTAGTATTATAGCGATTAATTTTTATCCTTTGAAAGGTTTCGCTGGGAGCGCTGCTCTATACACCCGCTCTCAGAGCTCGGGTGCGAGAAGAATACGCAAATTCATGGAATGACAAAGCACCTGGTTGAAAACAACCATACGTGGTTGTAGTCAATCCAACCATGTTTTCCTCATAGCAAACCTGAATTAACTGGTTTGCTTGATTGTCAAACGTAATTTGGTTATAACCTAGAACTACTACGTCAGAGTGGGCATTTGACAAATTGGGAAGAAATTGTGACCCAAACATTTCTTAAGAAGAGAATAAAAAAGCTTTTGGGTTTTTTTGAGAACGTAGTTGCAACGAGGGCCATTTAAGTATTGGAATTATTATTTTATATGTATTCTATTTTATTATGTTCTATAATCTACTTAAGTGATAGCCGTAATCCCTAAACTCAATTGTCTACCGGTCTATCAAATTAATAAGTTCTAATCCAAAGGGAGTTTTCTGCCTGATAGCCTTAGTTTTAATCTCTCAATCATAGGAATAAAGCTTATATGCTTAAGTTAATTAGTTGTACAGTGTAGTTACAGACAGTTGGGGGGGGAGGGGTTCATATATTATAATTATACCTTTGATAATTTGTGTATTATCTGAAATAAGTTAGGTTAACATTACACAAAAACACTGAATGAGGTTGTGAGTTTCCCTTGCCCCGTTAATAATTTGCTAATAGGCTATTAAGGGTAGACCTTTTGGTAGGGTAGAGCTACATATCGTGGCCACGTCGAAACAGGCGTTACAGGTTAGATTAGCGAGTACCCCACTATTTAATGACAACAGAAAACCATTAAGACCTCAACTGCGTCCGAAATACTTATCACGCGCTTCTCAGTTCGATGGTACTAAGTTTAAGCTGTGTGTGTGTGTGTGTGTGTGTGTGTGTGTGTGTGTGTGTGTGTGTGTAATTTAGTACATTTTCTAATATCATTGGTTATACCCCTTGGCCCCTTGGGTCATGTATTACTCGGTCAGTATTTCCAAAGCATGTAAAAGGACCGTATCCCAAAAGACAAGATCTCACTTTATTTTTAGGTCATTGCGAACACAGAGAGAGAGAGAGAGAGAGAGAGAGAGAGAGAGAGAGAGAGAGAGAAGAGAGAGAGAGTATAAATGTGACCTGAACACCAAAGAAAGGACAAATGAGACTCTCAAACTAGGGACCTAACTGCCAAGTTTACCAAAGCCTACCAATATTTTGAACGGAGATTTCTAAGCCAGTAAGACCAAAACATTTATTTTAAGCTCACGAGCCACTTAGATTGCGCGAGCAGCTTCAGAAATTTGGTCTCACTGGCTCTGTTTGTGAAGCTTAAAAGTTTGATGGCTGTGGTATTTTTACAGGTTTAAGGCCTCACTGGCTTTTCCTAGATTTCATAAAAGAGTATGATAATTTGTAGAAACGTGGCCTGATTAGATATAGGTAGGCTTTGAGTTTACTCTTATTAGGACGTCATTTTTAGGTCGTTCATGAAACGCCCTCTGATGGATGTTTGGCTCAGAGTGAAGTTTGCCAACATATCAGTCCACTATGACATCATCACGAAAGATGAATGTGTTTGAGACGAAATCTTTAATTATTCACTTATCTGTTTATTTACTAAACGTAGGAATAGGAAAGAGGAATTGTCTTGAAACTATATAAATATAATAAATACAGTACACACACACACACACACACACACACACACTATATATATATATATATATATATATATATATATATATATATATATATATATATATATATATATATATATATATATATATATTACCCAATATTTGAAAAAATATTGTGGCTCACCCTGTATATTGATCTTACTGCTGAGGCCGTATATTGTATCCATACTTTTACTCTTTCAAACGCTGGCTTTGAATCTAGATTCAACGCCCCAAGAGTAGAGGTATAGGCTCACAACTGGAGGGGAGGTATCAGAATATGGTGTTCAACTGAAAGGCGGTCAAAGGCAGCAACTGATACTTTCAGATAACAGTCAGTTTCTCCATAAATAATTAACAATGAAATGCTCTTTGGAAGATGAAGCATTGATATTGAACCTGCGTAATGAGAAACACTGGGGTGCAAAACGAATGAAGAAAGAGTTTCCAAATAAACGATGGACGATACCTGGACTTCAATATCTCAAAGAAAATCGATATCACAGGGTCGACCAAACGAAAAGAAGGCACTGGAAGGCCAAAAACATCACGTACTGAGAAAAATATTGACAAGTTTTATCCATGACATGCAGTAAAGAAGAACGGCTCAACACCCACAAGTCTGTTAGAGAAATTTAAAAAACTACTGGTATTTCTCGCTCTAGTGTTCGTCGTATAGGAGATGATGATCTGGGTCTAAAATGTTTTAAAAGAGTCGAAGTTCATAAGCTCTCTGCATCAAATAAGCAAGCAAGAGTTGAAAAATGTCGTGCTCTGTTAGATCGATTCCCAGACAGAGAAGTGTCGAAAATATGGTTCAGCGACGAGATCTTTACGGTTGCTTCAACAATAAACACAAAATGACCGACTTTATGGAAGACAGGACAAAAATTCTATCAGTCTAGATCGACTTTGCAGGGAACGTCCGCATTTTTCTAAAAAAAGTCATGGTTTCCATCTTTATTTCAAAGTTAGGGAAGTCAGAGATTCTTTTTGTTGATCAAAATGCCAAAATCACTTCTGCTTATTACCAAGAAAAAATCCTTAATGCGGTAGATCAATGGCGAGCAAGGTTGCAAGCGTGCATTGATAATGGAGGAGGGCACATTCCGCATAATCTTGGACTCAATTAGGTAACTGTATAGAAACAAAGTTTTTCTACCTGTGTCTGTATAACAGCGAATTACCAAATAATGGTTACAGTTAGCAAAATTCGAACTTCACCACGAGATAGATCATGAAATTCTATACAGGAAACATATATTGATTGTACAAATAACATTTGATAAAGGTAAAATTATATTGTTCAAAATCAGGGTAATAGTTTTTTTTGGCCCACCCTGTATATAACCAATTCCAATTATACATAAGGAAATCCAAATAATAATTTTTGTACAGTTATTCCTATAAATAAAAAATAAACCATCCCAATAAAAGAGTAAAAATATTCTACATAATTAGGTTCCCAAAAAGTTAATAAGTGGTGTGCCTTTTTCTCGTTAAGTTGCAACGACGGGCTCGCAATATTGCCTGCTTGCAATAATGTGGCACTCTCGCAGCATGCAAAGGTTCCAACGAAACTGATACACAGTGAAGTTTAATATATATGTGTGTGTGTGTGTGTGTGTGTGTAAAGAGAAAGAGAAAACGCCATTATGTATACACAATTTATTTTTATATTCCGTTTTCTAAATAATAATTAAAAAAATTGTCAAAGAAAACTGATGATGAAGCCGTAACTTTTTTATTTTTGTTTTCAGTGCTGACAGTAATGTCACAAAATGAGTTTCACGAAGAGGAAATCTACGGAAATTGGAACGAGCATTTAACTAACTTTATTTTGTTTTGATTATCGTTGTCATTATTCTCATTAATAATTATTAACGAGACTAATTAATATTAATTAATAATTATTATTATTAATAATAACTAGCAACAGGCAAACAAAGTGTACAGAGTTATTTAAGTTCAAATATAATCGTATGTGCTTCAGTATAAAAATTAACACATTCTGTTCGGTCTAACTCACGGGTGGGACAAATTTGCCCCAATTTGTCACACCGATGGGTCAAACCGTACTGAATGTTTTATACACATTACACAAGTAAATTTCAGTACCCGAGTACATATATATATATATAATATATATATATATATATACGTAAACCCTCGTCCAAAGCGTTTGTCCAGCGCGAATTTGCTTATACATGGAAAAATAAATGGGAACAATTATTTGCCGAAAGCGGAAAATTTGATCATACACGGTCCGCCAAACACGCTATATAGAGTAGTACTGTACGCGTGCCAATGCGCGCTGTAGTGTTTTCCGCTACACTCTCCAACACTCCCGCTCTCTCTCGCGTCACCCCTCGCATCACCCTTTGTCTCAGTCCCGCTAACGCGTTAAGTTCAGTGAAGTTGTGTTGGATTGTTTTTGTCGTATTTTGCGGTTGTTTTGCTATTACCCTTAGACAGCAGTATGGCACCAAAACGTAAAGCATCTGCGAGTGATAGTGGAGAAGAAAAGTCGTAATGTTATGACATTAGCCGAAAAAATAAAGATTCTAGATAAGTTGGGTGGTGGTATGAGCATAACATCACTTGGCCGCGAGTATCACGTGAATAAGTCTACCATACGCACCATCCGAAAGAGTGAAGAAAAGAGGCATGCTATTTTCATTTAATATATTTTTTATTTATCATATGTAAATATCATTATGTTTATGATGTTCTTATTTCATATACAATATAGGTAGGGAAATTCATTTATGTGTGAATAAAAAATCTACGTATCTAAGTATTAATGGGAGACTTTACGTGGCCGCGTTCACGTATCCCCATTTATCCCATAAGGTATTAAGTTTGTCCAACGCGGATTTACCTAACGCGCCGTTCTCAAAGAACCTAACCCCCGCGATGGACGATGGTTTACTCACTGTACTTCACAAAGCTATAAGAAACGATGTGATTGCCATTTCATGGTATACAAGGTGTCCATAAATTATCTTTACAAACTGAATTCAATCGGTAAAGAAAATTTATGGGCACCATGTATCTGAAGTAGTTTCATAAAAAAAAAATTTCGCCATGAAACAGATTCTTTAAAAAGCCTAAAGAAATTACAAATTGGTTGTATTTATTTTGTTTGCCTATTATATTCTCTATGGACAGTAATAAAATTCGAAAAACGTAACCCAGTTATTACTAATTTTTATCTTTTTTTTTTTTTTTTTACAACATTTAGGCGAACTTCTTTCCGAAACTGTCCAAAAAACGTACTTTCCAACTTCAACTTTCAGTCATAAAACAATTTGACCCTTCTAAAATATTAAAGCTATTTGTTTTCTGGCAGTCTTTAAACCACCATCGTAACGACAAACATTATATGACAGAGGGGACCTACCGCTTTACGTGGATCGGGATCGCGGGTCGCTACATCATCTAGACGCTGAAGACAATTACGCATCCAACTATACCCACCAGAGAAATTCTGAAACAAAAGATTTAGGTGTTGTAATGACTGATGACGCGAAATTTGAAACACAAAATAAGATAGCAGTAAACAGAGGAAAGAAAATAACTGGACAGATACTAAGAATCTTTAAAAGAAGGTACGGGAATATAATGATTCCTCTACTGAAAACATTGATTATACCCAAGTTGGAATACTGCTCAGTCCTAACACACCCATATAAAAAAAAAGGCATTAGTCAACTAGAAGGGATTCAGAGAAGTTTCACAACCAAGATCAATGGATGCCAAGAACTAAATTACTGGGAAAGGTTACGTTAATTAAACTTATATTCACTGGAAAGAAGAAGAGAGAGGTACGTCATTATTTACATTTGGAAAATAATGGGGGAACTAGCCCCTAATCTTACTCTGAACACTATAACCCTCTCCAAACAAAAGTGGAAAGTAGAAAAGGAAGCCTGTCGTGTTCCCAAATTAAAAGCTAGACAGGGAACATCCTCAACCCTGAAGGAAAATAGTTTTGCTGCGAGAGGACCAAGACTATTTAACCAGCTGCCCAAGGAACTAAGGAACACGAGTGGTGTCACGGTGGATACCTTCAAAAGAAGACTAGACGCCTAACTCAAAACAATTCCAGATGAGCCGGGCGTACCTGGCTATGTGAAGTGAAGAGCACAAGAAACCAACTCTTTACTTCACTACGCCAACTCAAGAAGAGAGGCACCTTCGTGAAATGAGAAATCATCGTATGGAGCATTTGAAAGATTAAAAGGAAAGGTGTGTATATATATATACAGGGTGTCCCATAAGTCCGGCATCATAGGAAAAATAATAAAAAAAGGCAAAACAAAAGCTTTTATTTACAGAACGTGCTCAATATGTCCACCATTGTTTTCCATACACAAATTCAGACGTGATACCCAGTCAGCAAGTACACGGTGAATGATTCAGGAGTAATGGTGTTACATGCCCCAATAATGCGCTGCCGCAAATGTTCAACACTCCTAATTTTCTCTGCGTATACCAGCGCTTTCAAGTGGCCCCAGAGATAAAAATCTAGTGGCGTGAAGTCCGGGCTTCTAGCTGGCCATTCCACAGGTCCTCGACGTCCTATCCAATGACCAGGGAATTGTTGGTACAGGTATTCCCTTACTTGGATGCTGTAATATGCAGGAGCGCCGTCTTGCTGGAACCATGTTGGGAAATTTCCTTCTTCGTTCAAGACACTGGGAAATGCTTCTTCCTTGAGCATACGTAGGTAGGTGCCTCCAGTGACACGTTCATCGAAAAAGAGGGGGCCTATGATGCGATCCTTCCAAATGCCACACCATACCATCACCCGAGATGCACCTCGTTCCTTTGAAGAGGTATACCAGTGAGGGTTGTTTTGAGACCAGTAGCGGGTGTTCTGTCGATTTACCTCACCATCTCCATAAAAAACAGCCTCGTCACTGAACAGAATGGTGGACGGGAAATTGGCATCCCGAGCATAAGAAAAATATGAATTATGGTTTGTAGAAATAGAAAAATATGAATTTCTCCTATGATGCTTTTCTAATTTACTTTCGGGTCCTGGTCCGGGTCCGGGTCGGACCCGAAAGTTCACTTTCAGGTCCTGTCGGGTCTTTCAGTATATGACCCGGGTTTGGGTCGGGTCCATTATTAAAAATGTAATAATTATAATGTGGTATAGGATAGGTAATAAGACTGCTATTAATTAATCCGATTTTGGAAATGTTTGAAAGTAGGTGTATTAATTGTATTAATATTTAATATATATATATATATGCATTGCTAAGGGGCACAGTACGATGTATGATTGCTCTCTTCAGCCCCCTTATTCTAAATCAGTGCTGTCCAACTTCTATAAAGCGCGGCCAAGATGTTGCCTATAATCATACACTGTTGGTTAATACGACTTAGGAACCCGCTGAATGTTGTTCTCTCTACTAGAAATGACAAAATAGGGAAGAAAATTCAGAAATGAAATTTGGCAAAAGTCCATTCCACGGACGCACGGCGCGGGCCGCAAGTTGGACAGCGCTCTTCTAAATTTTAATTCGTTTTGTGAAAAGAAATTCTATATTTTTTTTTAATGAACTCAAATGGAGATTATCATCTTTTTCAATTCAAATTAAATACTTTGTTTATCTTAAAAAACAAAAATAAAACCGATAATATGAAATAATTAAAGCCATTTGATAGTAATATTGTCCTTATATTTTGAGGGCAACATATTCTGTGAACTCCTTTAAAACAGATATTGATATAGCGGCATAGCCTATACTTATTTCTCCTAGAATCTAAATTGAAAGTTGTGGCAAGACAGGAAGGAGATTTTTTGACTGTTTTTTTTATTTTGAATATACACAGTATATATATATATATATATATATATGCGCTTCTTAACTGAAATATTTTTATTAGGACTATTCTACACTATTTTATTTGAGAAGACTTTATTCCCCAACACCGTTCGATCGCAAAAACAAAATATATTGCGTCTAATAATTAATGAATGATTGCGAAAGAGATTTCTTTCCGGGTTCAGAACGAAGCTTTGAGCGGAGAACAATCTTTCAACGCTAACTTATGTGCACATGGAGTAGACAACGCTACCAGGGCTGCCTGTTTTAACCGTTTAACGACGGATGGTACCTTAAGGTCCACCAGAAATAACAATATAAATTGTACTACAATGCCTCGTTTCTATAAATGTTTCTTCATGCTTATATAGATATTATTTAATTGTCGAGAAAGGAACCCAAAATGTGTATCATTTCAGTGACTAGTTACTAAAATATTTAGTTTTGAATAACAATAAAACCTATACGTTCTGGTAACAAGAGTGACTGCATACGCTGCGGACTCGTCCTTAAAGGGTTAATTCTCTCCCATTTCCATCTACAATTTTATGGGATCTTGATGGATCAGTTTCCAAGTTGAATCTCTCTTTTTCGCGAGGCGAGGACATTTTTCAAACTGTATCACACCTGCATCAAACTTCGCACTCAGTGACAGTTTGAATTCGTCCTTCCTGGAGTGATAATTCAATACATTGTTGCCAAATCTAAAGGCGCACACACAAATTTTGTAAACTAAAAACTCGGCTGTGCGGGTCCTTCACTTTCGGGTCGGGTCGGGTCTGGGTTGGGTCAATTTTAAAATTCACTTTCAGGTCTGGGTCCGTGTCTTTTTTCTAATTCACTGTCGTGTCCGGGTCTTATTTTACTTTCGGGTTAAACCCGGGTCTGGGTCTGGGTCCGTCCTGCCAGCCCTGATATATATACATATATATTCGTCCTTATCTTTTGTACCATGCATCGGATAGTTATGAAAAGTTCACCGTTCGTTTGGAAAATTTTGACAAATAAAAGAATTAGTTTAACTCCAACATACACTGTAAAACATCAAAGAATTTGAGGAAAATCAAAAAAAAGTTAAAATGCAAAAGTTTTAGTCCTTTTTGGCTAAAGTTAGGCGAGGTTAAATTACGTTAGGTTAAGTTATATTACGGTAAAGTTAGTTATACTTAGGTTGTTTGGTTAAGTTATATATTTTGAGTGTCAAAGAAATGTTTCTTCGCCCAAATAGGTACGTGTCCCCCAAATACCCACTTCTCCCGCCCCTTTCTGGGTAAAGGAGCATAAAGAACGTATTATAGAAAGAGGGAGGGCAAGGCCGATGGTATCCAAGAGGAAAATAAGGTCCATAATAATTACTTTAATTTGGAATTTGTGATTTACACGACAGTTTTCTCTCCTAATTAACAAATGCGCTAGTTTTACGCGCGCGCGCGCAAACACACAAACACACACGCTTAGGCCCATCTCCACATAAGTGAAGTATCGACTTTTTAAATCCATTTATCTAAAAACCTAATTAACCTAATCTCATCGAAGGGGGTTTTCTGTTAACTCCCTAAATAATGAGTACTATCCACACCTAGGCTAACCTAGTGTAACCTAACTAAGTAAGACTAACAATAAAAATGTTTATAATTTCTTATATAAAATTTTTAATGTTATGAAAAACGTTACAAAAAATACCTCACTATATCTGTGAATTATCACACACTCGACCTCACTTATGCCCATTTTCCGACGCGCACTCGCAATATCCACAGCCATTCATAATCATATTTTGTTTGCTTTAAGAAATTAAAGTATGTTTAAGTCAGATTTAAGAGAAAACTTATTTTGAACGTAAACTTTAATTTTTCTATTTTTTATTTTTATTTGTTTACCTGAATGTGACATCAGGTGGATAATTAATTATAATCACGTTATTTATGGGTCTGAAAAAAATTCCTGAGAAAGCAAAACGGAAGATCGACCTAATCCCACACCCCACTACATTAAACAAAAAAGGCCCCCTACCCTCCCCAACCAAACAAGCTTAAAAAGTTACTTCTAAATTAAAAGAAAAAAGTTTGTAATTACTTTTGCTGTTCTTTCTAATGATACATAATTTTCTACTACGTTTAGGAATTTTCCTCTCTCTCTCTCTCTCTCTCTCTCTCTCTCTCTCTCTCTCTCTCTCTCTCTCTCTCTCTCTCTATCCGTCACAAACTCGATGCTTAATCAACAACCGAGTATTTTCGTTGCAATTTGATGGCCCATTTCGGAAAACAAAACCTGCTGCCACATCTTCTAAGAAATATAAATGGACATTTGGCAACATTTGGACAATGACGTCATGGCTCCAAACTCTTACTACAACGATTTCCAAAACGTGCCCAAACTCTTCATGAAAAACACGAAAGGCTACAAAATAATGTTTCCGTGCGAATCGTTTGCACACGACTTTCGTACCAGCCGAGGGGTTGTAAAGGTTAGAGAAGCCGTCACGCTGTCTTTAAACATCGTTCTATCCTCTTTAAGTAAATGTAGTTTCCAGGAAAAAAAAACTAGCCTAGGAATTAAATTTTTTTAAAAAGCATAAAAAATTACTAATTTTGAATGACGGTTTCGTTTCTGAAGTTTCATTACTCTCACCGGAAAAGGATAAAATATTCAAATAAAAACATATTACCAATTAGTAACTTTTCACACATTCTAGAAACTTTATATTTCTAGGCGAACATTTTTCCGGAAACTAAGTGAAAAGTAAAGGTATTTTTATCTCTGGGGGCTCACATATAATTCCTGGAGGGTTTTGTATTTGAATTATATTAACGCGAATGAACATGGCCAATTAATATTTATTACGTGTACTTTATAACAACTCTATATTCGATAGTAACGTTTATAAAAGGCGTTGAAAATGGTTTTAAGAGTTAAAAAAAAGTTGAAACTAGTTTGAACCAGTTCAAATCAGATTTATCTTTTCACGTGCCTTGCTTTATACACACCCTGTACAAAGAAATGAAACAACACTCGGACTGGCTAACATTCAAATAGCCGAACAGCTACACTTACTGGTAATAAATGTAATATCCTAAATCAATTACTCCATATATATATATATATATATATATATATATATATATATATATATATATATATACAGGGTGTCCGGGCTTAAATGGCACTGAAATGTTAATAAAAGTACAATTTTATTGCCATTTGAGCTTGGACACCGTATATATATATATATATATATATATATATATATATATATATATATATATATATATATATATATATATATTAGGGTGTCACTTATTTTTCAACTTTTAAGTTTCCGTGCTCTGACCACATCAAAGTATGCCATATGAAATGATATGATGTAAAAACACTGTGTACAAAGTTTTATTGAGATATTTTAATATTTAGAGGTCGCTCAACGGCTTTGAAGTATTGGATACGAGATTCTCAGAAAGTGTGAATATAAACAATTTCCAAATGTATTTAAACAATTTATTATGTTCCTACATTAGCAGGAAGTGCACAAGACATTATCATAATATTAAGATAAAGTACATTAACATCAGACAGTAGCGTAATTATTATGATTAATCATTATTTCCATTCAAGGTATGCTTTTGTCCCCATGTGCAATGCTTGCGATGGTCTTCAACAACCTGGAGAAGAACTGGAGTTGTTCTTCATCTTTTGTTAGGTATCCAGAAAAATCCTGGAATGAGAGCAACTCCACGTTCAGCGAAGTCATTTGTTACAGTTAGAGTTTTTACAGTCTCTTTCGCAGTCTGGTAATGGGTATCCTCTTCCCATTGCTCAGCAGTTTTCTCCAAGAATTCATCTGGGAGGTTGAGCTTCGTGAATAATGATTGTGTTTCTTTTTACAAAGTTTTCCAAGCTTTTTTTCTTTCACAGTATCCAGGTCAACAACCACACGTTTTGGAGGGTTTTCTTGTCCATCAACACTAGTCATAGATATGACCATGCGGTCAGGGAGGACATCGTCATCGAAAAAAGCAAGACCCACCAGCTCTTCAGACAAATACCATAAATGAGCTGCCATCTTCTGTGAAGTTATCATGGCAATGCGTGGATGGATGTTTGAATACTTTATTAGTGACTGTAGGAAATGAAGGTCATTTTGGGGAGCACTAATGGCGCAAGGGCACATGGTCCAAGCTTTCACATAGATGCATACAATAAAACTGCAAAAGTCGCGAAGTCCTCTTTCCTCACGGTTTGTTAACGTAAATTGTGATCTGAACATCCAAATCTTTAAGGAATAGATTGCCTTTGACATCCATCGTGCCTGATGCATCGTTCCGGGAGCATGAAAAACTAAACCACGATTAGAGACAGCACCAAGAAACAGACATACCAGTTCAAGTAGCTCCTTATAGTCATTTCGCGGGATTTTTGGAGTCATTGCAGATTTAGAGAAACTAATGAGACCTTCCTTTACATCAACGACAGCAGAAGTGGCAATTTCATCAGTGGTGGAATCTTCATATCGCTTTGGATCAATGTCGTCCCACTTTCCTTGAAATCTCTTAAAAAGTTGGACATCTGTAGCTAATGTGAGGCCCATGCATTCTTTAAAAGCTGCTGCAGCCAAAATTTCGATGATGTGATGTCTGCAGGCCAAATGGAGTAGGTCACGTTTCAGCATCTGCTGTAAAATAACGCAAGTCCCAGCCATTAGACCAGTATTGGAGCTAGTTGTATCGAAGGATATAGCTTGGACCTTTTCTTCAATATCCCACTTATGGAGAGCTTCAATGACAGCCGCAGCTTGTGCTTTCCCAGTTCCAGATATGAGCTTTGGAACGCCAAGAAGCTGATGTACTCCCTGACCTGTTACTATGACAGGAAGACGATCAGTTTTTTCTTTCCAGTAATTTCCGGTCATAATTTACCATCCCAGTGTACAGTAAGAGGTACATTCGGCTTAAAGTTTTTCATGATGGTCAGAGAGAGTGCCTCCCTTTGCTTCTTTCGTTCACTTCGGATGGTCTCTCGATTCACAGCAAGATCAGGGATACCATGGTTGAGACTTTTCGCAGTCTCCGCAATAATCATAGTAGCAGCACGATCAGATACTTTACAGCGCTCTAGAACTGCTGTGAGACCAGGCGTGATGACTTCTTTTCTTCCCCGCTTGAAAGGGGGTTTCTGCTAGTGGTGCACCGATTAATCGGTATCGGCACCTGGCATGCCGATTAATCGGCCATGCCATATTAGGAAAATACCTTGCATGGCCGATTAATCGGTAAGATGACGATTAATCGGCATGCAAGGTGCCGATACCGATTAATCGGTGCACCACTAGTTTCGGCCTACTTGGTCCAGGAACAGCTTCAGGTTCCTCTTCCTCAAACGTCGATGAACTGCTGCTCTCAAGTGTAACAGAATCTAACAATGAATCCTTGCTTTGTTCTGTCTTTCGCTTTCGACTTTGTTCGCTCAACACACGTTTCTCCTTCTTTGCCTCCTTCTGACGTAGCACAATATCAACAGAAGACATTGTTCCACGACGGCCTTTTTCACGCTGAGCAATGAGAAACTGCTTATCTTCCTCCATTTTGATTATGTCGAGGGCATTTGCATGAGCGATATCAAAAAGGTCTTGAAAACAGTCCTTGAACATGCTCTCATTCTTAGCCTGTACTTCTGTCATTGCGGGATGCATTTTTCTTCAATGCTTTCCATCGTGAGAAGAGTTTTTCCAGTTTTCTGATTGTGTTCTGTTTGTGTTGAGTTGGAATTCGGGCACGATTCCAAAACTCCTCAATTTTTTCACTTGTCATTGACGAAGACTCTCTTATCGTCTTCTTCTTTTTTATATGTAAATGAAGGAAAAAGGACAGAGCCTGAAGCTTTGATGGCAATTTACCACCTCTAATATCATTCTCACACTTGTCAATCAAGTAAACCTTAGATTTCTTTCGAGTCTCCATCATTAGATAATAAATGTGTTTTGCTATATAAATTTACACCTGAAAATAAAAAATAAGTGTTACAGTTATTGTGCAATAAAAAAACACTAATACACACACACATCCTACTATTAAGACTAAAATAACACACACTAATGCAAACACATCCTACCGTTAAGGCGACTGAAATGATACTGGGGTGAGGCATAGAAAGGAAGCGCATTTCAATTTAGGAAAAGTAACGACGCGTCAACAAAATTTTAATGGCCTTGAGCGACCTCTAAATACTAATATTTTCTCATTAAACTTCATAATCAGCGTTTTTACATGCAATGTCACATTTCTAGAGGGTCAGACCGAAACTTCTTCATGGTTCAATTCTTACCATACAATTAAGTGACACCCTAATATATATATATATATATATATATATATATATATATATATATTACACACAGACCGTGCATGGAACAAGGAGCTCTCCTGAGAAAATTAAATCCACTATAGTTCGAACAAGTAATGGTAAATGACAAATACTATAGTTTGTCTTTTTTCATGATGTTTGCCCGACGTGAGCAACGGGTCACTCGCAGAGAGGCCCCAAAATATAGCTTCCCTCATCAGCTATCTTGTTCCATGCACGGTCTGTGTGTAACATAAAAAATATCAGTGGACCATTCTGAGTTCTATCCCATCATGAAACGGACATGTTAAGTGCTTTAAAAAGTGGAAGCTCAATTCTTCCAGTTGAGGTTTAAGTTTTGGTTTTTGGCTGAAAATACAACAGTTACCCCTTTTTCTTTGATGTATTCAATCCGACGTGAATGCAACGAGTTTCTTGCGTATACTGAGGTTCTGAATATAGTAGGCTTGGTGTAGCTTTAAACCCTAGATCCTGTCCCAAAGCTGGATCCTATCTGCTACGCAGATAGCTGGTGAAGAAGTTATATTTTGGGGCCTCTCTGCTAGTGACCCGTTGACCACAACGGTCTAACATCATGAAAAAAGAAAAACTATAGTACAGTATTTGCCATTTACCATTAATTATTCGAACTATAGTAGATTTAATTTTCCCAGAAGAGTTTCTTGTTCCATGCACGGTCTGTGTGTAACATGAAAGATCTCAGGGGACCATTCTGAGTTCTATCCCATATATATACGGGGGCCACTCAATATATTTTGCCCCACTTTTTTTTCCAAATTTCCTTTAAGTTCCAGAAATTTTGTACACAAGTAGTTACATACCTTTTTTACAAGTTTTTATTTTTCCACATAGTCTCCATCTTTTTCTACGGCTTTCCTCCACCTCGAAACAAGGGCCTTTATTCCTTGCAGGTAAAAGTCCGCTGGGTTCCGCTGGAGCCACCTCTTAACCTCATCGTCACTCAAACTTTCTTCCACCAATAGCATCCTTCATTGGCCCAAACAAATGGAAGTCTGAAGGTGCCAGATCTGGGCTGTATGGAGGGTGGGGTAACAGAGTCAAGCGCATTTTTGTGATGGCCTCTCTTATTTGCAAACTGTTGTGTGGTCTTGCGTTATCGTGCAAAAGAAGGACGTCTTCCAGTTTTCTCTCCGGTCGAACTCGCTTTATACATCTCTGAAGTCTCTGTAGAGTAGCAATATATGCCTCTGAGTTGATTGTTTGTCCTTTCCTCATAATGTCCACCAGAATCACCCCTTTCATGTCCCAGAAGATGGTGGACATAACCTTTCCTGCAGAGGGAGCCATTTTGAACTTTTTCTTGCGTGGGGAATGTCTGCGTGATGCCACTTCATGGATTGGCGTTTTGTTTCAGGTTCAAAGTGGCGTGTCCAAGTCTCATCCCCAGTCACAATTCGTGAAAGAAGTCATCCCCTTCTGTCTCGTATCGAACCAACGACTCGGAAGCAATTTCTTTTCTTTGGGCTTTGTGATCTTCAGTCAGTTCGCGAGTAACAAACTGTGAACGCACTTTTGAGTATTCCAGTTGCTGAATTATCGTATTCACACTTCCTTCACTAATTCCTAGCTCCAGTGATAGCTCCTTGTATGTGACGGGCCGATTTGAGTGAATGCTGCTGTTAGCACGTTGCACAGTGTGAGATGTCACACCAGCGTCCAACTGTGCTTCGATCAACAACATCTCCGTAAACGTTTTGCAGACGTTTGTGAATATTTCCACCTGTTTCCTTCTCTGCGGTTAATAACTCGATAACAGCTCTCTGTTTACGACGCACATCACTGTCAGACGCCATTTTCGAAAGTGTGTTAACCATCGGTTTAATACAAGGAGGGGAGGTTCAAACTGGAAGAATCCGGTTATGTGAAGCGCAGAAAGTTCAAACTTACGGCCCAAAAGACATTTCAGCCCCATGGCCTATTATTTAGCTAAGAGAAAAGGGTGGGGCAAAATATATTGTGTGCCCTAGTGTATATATGTATGTGTATATTAAAATAATTCAGAGCTGGGCACTTGCGTTTTTTTGCGCGTTTTTTTGCGGTACTGCGGTACTGCGGTACTACTACCGCACTACCAAACCGGTACCGCATAACGCAGTACCGCAAAGGATCGCTGAAAGTACAGCAGTACCGCTACCGCATTCAAATTTCCCGCGGTACTTTCCGCGGTACCGACCAACACGGTAGTACCGCAGTACCGCAAAAAAAACCGCAAGTGCCCAGCTCTGGCCGCCATATATATATATATATATATATATATATATATATATATGAAAATTATTTCACGAAAGTAACACGTGAAAAATATTTATGATGAATAAAACCACGAAGGAAAGGAAACACAGAATGGTGCTGAAGCGCTTTCGTCTAATGACATCCTCAGGAACACTAAGTACATAAAGAGTTACAGCCTATATATAGGCTACAGAAAAAAAAATATATATATATATACAATAAACGGAAAAATAAAAATTAAAATAAAAAAAATAAAAAATTATTAAAGGATTGTGGGAGGCGCATACAAATTTGTAAGGAAAAACTATCGATTCATTTGATCTTGTGCTAAAAATCGATAGTTTTTCCTTACAAATTTGTATGCGCCTCCCACAATCCTTTAATAATTTTTTTTTTTTACATTTTTATTTTTATTTTTCCGTTTATTGTATATATATATATATATTGTTTTTTCTGTAACCTATATATAGGCTGTAACTCTTTATGTACTTCAGTGTTCCTGAGGATGTCATTAGACGAAAGCGCTTGAGCACCATTCTGTGTTTCCTTTCCTTCGTGGTTTTATTCATCATATATATATATATATATATATATATGATACAAACCCAAAAGGAAAAAGAAAAATGATTCCAAGGCCTTTCGTGTATTCAGAAGTATGCCTCGTCAGGGAGGTAATAAGTGTCCGAAGTGTACTTCTGAATACACGAAAGGCCTTGGAATCATTTTTCTTTTTCCTTGTGGGTTTGTATCATTTATTCATTTCACGTGTTTAATTGTGAAATTCATCCCATATATATATATAAAAGCAAGTTGTGTGTGTGTGTGTGTGTGTGTGTGTGTGTGTGTGTGAACTTTTGCGTCTCTGAAAAGGTACTTTTCCCTTATTACCCTGCAAATGGTAAGTTTTTACTACTGGTTAGGTTTAGTCGTGATATTTTCATTAAAACTAACGAAAGTATTACGACTTAACCTACCCAATCGTCAATATATATATATATATATATATATATATATATATATATATATATATATATATATATGTAATATATATATATATACACAAAAACGAAAATATCACGATTAAACTTAACCAATCGTTAAGGGCGATTGACATTGGGGGCTGATGACAATTGCGGGATATAACGGAAAAGTGCCAAGACTGTTGAAGACAGCTGAGCGTGGTCAGAAATTACAACGTCCTTGCCCCCGGATTCGATCTCACGACCTTCCGATCAGCAGCCCAGCGTTTTAACCACTAGGCCACCCACGGTACCCATCTATCTACCAACCTACTTTTGATAGAAGGATAAACAGCTGGGTATGCTGCGCGCCGCCTGCTTTCACCACGAATTGAACGCGGGACCGGTAGATTCGTAGTGAGCAACGCTAACCACTACACCACCGAGGCAATATATATATATATATATATACATTTCATACATTTATTAGCTTTGCATATTTTCCTCTATTTAATTCTGGTTTATCATCCTTATCATCATCATTATCATCATTAGTAGTAGCAGCGTTACTAATAGCGTTGGCATTATAACCTTCAAATTTTCCTCTTTTTTGTTTCAGGGATCGAACTAGAATCTATTTTAAAATGTTCGTGATTTCTCACTGACTTTTCATTGATTTAAGATTTTCTTTCACTATTACTGTACATCTCTTTCTCAGTGACCTTTCTTCAAATGTTCTTTATCATTCTCGTAACTTGCGTGTCATTTATTTCCCTTGTGGGGTTCGATTTCCTTTCACCTTTCTTAATACACCCGAGTCCAGCTCGTATCTACGATGCCTCGTCTGTCCGATTCAGTTATTCAATTTGCGGCTAATTTATCTTCATTCGAAATGTTAAGATTCTACCCTTGATTCTATTATTGTTAGAGAGAGAGAGAGAGAGAGAGAGAGAGAGAGAGAGAGAGAGAGAGAGAGAGAGAGCCTCAAAGATCTTCGGGTCCACTCTGGGAGGTTCCTGTTATTAAACAAGTTTATTTTTCTTTCAACTATCCTAGCAGTAGTAGAAAACTGGATAGAAAAGTAGAAGGCTCTCTCCCCACCCTCCGCTCCCTCCCCGCCAGAGGCAGGTACGGAAAAAGGTTGAAGAAAATACCTTGCTTGACCCTGGAAAAGTAGCCAAGGAAATTTAACGGGAAAATGGAGAATATATAAATAGCTCTATATTTAGCATGCTCACAGAGACACTGTGCAAGCGAACTCCTGCAGAGTTATGTTATGTTTTAGTCTTAAACTATGAGAGCATTCAGTACTTTGTCGTGGGACTGGAACTGGCGGGTCGTGAGTTACCCGGGTATAGGTCTTATGTCCTTCTCGGTGAGCAACCGGTTTCTCCCAATCAGCATAGGTTTCCAAGGAATTTACGAAGGGGTCCGGGGCTAAGGAGATCCCCCATCCCCTACGATGTTGGGAGGTGCTCTTTTCGGTCACGTGATTGACCCAGTGCACTGCGTCCATTAGCTGATCATTCCATTTCTAGGGCTAGGAGTGAGTCGAGTCGACGATGAATCTTCTCCTCCCATGCCATAAGCCTATTGATAGGCTGTACTGGGTTCCCGGAGTCAAGGGGACCCGATAGGTCGTCTTTCGGGGTACGACAACACGTGAAAACCGTCCCTTGCACCACGTCGGTTAGCCTATGATTCCGTGTATTTGTAAGGCACGGATGAGGGGGAAATCTCAGATTAAAACTTCTCCCCCACAGCCACAGGCCTAATGGATAGGCCTCGTATTGGGTTCCCGGAGTCAAGGGATCGCCGATGAGTCTAAGCGTGTACCGGGAACAACCTGGAGAATTTTGCGAATGGAGCTAGAGGCCGCGCAAAGTAGCCTCTGTAGCCGTTCAGCTACTTCTCGGTCCACGTCTCACGGGTACCTATCGAAGTTTGACCGTGGCTGAAAGGACCTATGAATGGTAGAATGATTTCTTTTTGGTCAGGTGATTGACGACTGCACTGCGGCGATTAGCCGATGATTCCATTTATAGGGCTTGAGTAGGGGGGAATCTTCTTCCCCCCAGGGCCATAAGCCTATGGATAGGCTGTATTGGGTTCCCGGAGTCAAGGGGACCCGATAAGTCTTTCGGGCGGTACAACAACACGCGAAAACCGTACCTTGCACCACGTCGGTTAGCCTATGATTCCATGAATTTGTAAGGCTAAGGAAAGCGGGGAGACATCTTATCTAATCTTCTCCCCAGAGCCATAGGCCTAATGGAGAGGCCTCGTATTGGGTTCCCGGAGTCAAGGGATCGCCGATGAGTCTAAGCGTGTACCGGGAACAACCTGGAGAATTTTGAGAATGGAGCTAGAAGCCGCGCATCGTAGCCTCTGTAGCCGTTCAATTAATTCTCGGTCCACGTCCCCCGGGTACCTATCGAAGTTTGACCGTGGCCGAAAGCACCTACGAAAAGGTAGGGCCGGGGTGATCCTAGCCCGGCAGCAGACCCCTCTATAAACGCCTTCGTTGACTTATAAGTAGCGCGTCATAGGGCCTATGTCTTGGGCCAAAATTTTCCATCAATCGCGCGCCCAATGCCTCGGCTCGTCGGAGCAACTGTCTCCCCGGTGCCTATGGCGACCCATAGGGCTAGCGATCAGCAATAAGTAGAAGATGGAAGGTCGGAGATTGGGCTCTAAAGGCGCCCAATCTTGTGAGTTTCAACAGGCAGGTAACATCATGCTAAGGGGTGAGAACGTGAGTTTTAATCCCTACCCTCTCACGGAATCTACTAGTTGAATTAATTCCCGTAGCAATGTGATGTAGGATGCTGCCTATTCGAAACACTCACAACTTACCCAATGGGTGTTGTAGACCGTCTAGCCTATTTTTAAACACATTTACACTTTGACTGGAAACATCCTCTGAGGGAAGTTGGTTCCAGATATTAACTATTTTATAGGAAAGGAAATTCCCGCAGACAGAGGTCCTAAATGTCTTTAGTTCCAGTTTAAACCCATTATTTCATGTCGGATTGACATTAAGTGAGAATAAGTTTCTGTAATCTACCCTGTCTATTCCACTGAGCATCTTGAAGACTTGAATAAGCTGACCCGCAACCTCCTCGTCTCTAAGGTAAACAGATTTAGGCGCTCCAAGAGAGAGAGAGAGAGAGAGAGAGAGAGAGAGAGAGTTACAAGGAAAAGTAGCACCTCAAAAGGCCTTGCGGCCCATACCGAGGAGGTACCAATGGCAACGGGTGCCACGGAAAAATTCATACACCCTCGAATAGTGTGCAAGATTCAGTCTAACCTTTTCTTGAAAAGATCCACAGAAGAACTGTTCACAACTTCTGAAGGTAGCCTGTTCCACGTGTCACAGATCTTATAGGTAAAGTAATTCCCACACACACGAGTGCTAAACCGTTTCAAATCCAACTTCCAACCATTGTTGCGAGTTGGGTTGTCATTTAAACTAAACATGCTTCAAAAATCGACATTGTTGAACCCGCGTAAGAACTTGAAAACCTCGATGAGTTGACCGCGCAGCCTCCGAGTTTCCAGCGAAAAAAATTCAGGGCGCGTAAGCATCGATTGTAGCCCATATGCCCAACGCAAGGAATTAACTTTGTGGCCCTCGCCTGCACTCGCTCCAGTCTCTCAATATCTTTCCTGAGGGTGGGCGACCAGAATTGCACAGCATACTCCAGGTGCGGCCGAACCAGAGAATTGTACAGAGAGAGCACAATCTCCTTATTTCGTAAACTTAAGGTCGCTGCTAATTAGCACACCCAAGTCCTTTTCCAAATCAGTGGCCTCGATATTACTCCCCAACATGGAGTAGTCCGACTTGGGATTGGCGTAGACAATGTGCATCACCTTCCATTTACCCAAGTTAAACGGCATTTGCCATTTTTCGGACCACTCTCCAATCCTACGTAGGTCCGCACGCAGTTGCTCGATCGCTTCCGGCGTCCCAACATTGGCCCCAAGCTTGGTATCATAAGCAAATTTAACGATCCTACTGACGATGCCACCGTCGATATCATTTATGTAAATGATAAACAACAGTGGCCCCAAAACGGAACCCCGAGGAACCCCGCTAGTGACCGAGGCCCAACCCAAGCTAGTCCCTTTAATTACAACCCTCTGCCGCCTATTCTTCAGCCAGTTTTCAATCCAGCTACCTACTTCCCCACTGATACCCAGCGCGCGAACTCTGGCCATTAGCCAGCAGTGAGGTTCCTTATCAAAGGCTTTCTCAAATTCGAGATAAACTATATCAATCGCCCAACTCACTCCACATGACGTGGAAAAACTCAAGTTGGTGAGACACGAACTATGCCGTCTAAACCCATGTTGGGAGTCCCCAAGCAGCTTGTAGGAATCCGAATGGTCAACGATCCTATCCGCTATTATTCCCTCTAATAATTTACCTACAACCGAAGTGAGACTAATGGGACGATAGTTCCCTGGACTTTCGTGATCCCCTTTTTTAAAGATAAGGGTCACGTTGATTTCCCTCCAGTCACCAGGCGCCTGGCCCGTCTCCAATGATTTGTTGAAGGCTGTAGCCAGGTGGGGAGCCACTTGGTCGCGCACTTCCCGCAAGACTCTGGGGAGGAATTGGTCTGGCCCAGGAGCCTTAAACGTGCTCAGTTTGTCTATTCTACCTGCAACGTCTGTCGCGGTACACCGAACACTATCCAGGCCAGCACCTTCGTGCCTGACGCCTGGCTCGGGGATGACGCGGGTGTCCTCCATGGTGAACACTCCCGCGAAGTACTCATCCAGCACATTAGCGATGTCCGCGTCGGAGGTCCGCAGCGCGCGGCTGGGGTCCTTTAACGGGCCTATCATGCTTCTAATGGGTTTTCTATTATTAAAATAACTGAAGAACTCCTTAGGGTACCCCTTGCAGAGGCTTGCCACCCGGAGTTCTTCGTTACGTTTGGCTAGCCAAACCTTCGCCTTCACTTCTCTGCACAGGCGGACATACGCCTCAGTGTTTTCATGGGAACGATTGGCTTTCGCCCTCCTATACGCAGCTTTCCTATTTCGGATAGACGAAGCGATGTCACGACTGAACCACTTAGGCTGCGTTGGAGCAGGGCTGACCGGTTTTAAGGGTATGGCAGCAGACTGCAGCACCATAAACTGGTCCCGGAATGCACTCTACACTCCCTTAACATCGCCGCCGACCTCTAACCCCATCTCACCTACGCTATCCCGTAGGCCAACAAAGTCCGCCCGCCGTAGATCGAGCTTACTGCCTCTCGAGTTACTACCCTTAACCCGAGGGACGCAGACACAGAACCTAATCAGACCGTGTTCACTCCCGCCCAACGATTCGTCAACGGTAAGACCAGTGACGAGGTTGTCTTCGGTCGTGAATACTAAGTCTAGAACGCTTTCGCCTCGTGTAGGCCCATTAACCCACTGAGTCAGGAAGTTCTCATCAACAAAGTCAACTAGCCTCTTCCCTTCGGCATCAGCAGTCCTGTCTTCCCAATTTATGCCGCAACAGTTGAAGTCTCCTGAAACTACACACCCTGTCCCTTAGCAGGCTACGGAGTTCGGTGTAGAGGGATGTATCCTCCTCATGGAGATGCGGAGGTCTGTACAAAAAGATTAACCTATAGTTCGTCCCTCCCACGTTCACATCGACGCCAAGCAACTCCCGTTCCCATCGGAACTGGCAGTCAACCGGATTCAACGTATCCCTCACGTATATTAGTACCCCTCCCCCCTCCCCACGGGTGCGGTCCTTGTGAAACATTCTATATCCGGGAATTTCAAACTCCCCAACGTAGTCCCCACCATCAGTATGAATCCAGGACTCGGTGATAGCAACGATATCCTGGTATTCTGATGCTAAAAGAGCCGTAGCTCGTAAAACTTATTTCTTATCGACCTAGCATTAAAAAGCACTGCACGGAGGGAGCCTTCCCTATTCTGACCGCCCTCTAGCTCGACCCGTTTCCCGAACAGCCAGGGCTGTCGGGAGTTGAAGAGCCCCTCATCAACGAGGGGGCAACTTCCGCAGGAGGCTGAGCCCCCTCCAACGGGGAAGGAGGGTCACCCACCTGTACATGGACTTCAGTTGAAGGTACGTCCGCCAGCGGCTCAAGATCATCTCTCCCCGGTCGGTGCCCATCATCAATCCCCGGCTTGACCTCACCATACGGTATAGCTGCCGGTCAAGCAGCGTGCCTAGCACACCTTTACCCTTGACATTGAGGTGGACACCATCCCTCTGATAAAGGTCCCACCTACCCGAAAATGTGTCGAACGGGTCAACAAACCTCACGCCCAGTGGGACGCACAAGTCTTGCACCCTCTCGTTGATGCCAATAACCTTACTGAGCGCGTGGTCACTGGCATTCATCCGCGGTAAAATACCCATCAACATTCCCCTGTCTGTCTTCAGTTTTAGATCATCCGCAAGAGACATGATCTCGGTGATGATCCCTTCCGTCGAACCTACCCTACCGCCTTTGAGGAACAGGTCGTTGCCACCAGCGTGGACAACGATCGCAGTCCTCCGACTAGCCATGCGCAGCTTCTCTAACTCCTTCCTTAAGTGCGCCGTTCCTCGCCCGGGCAAGCACCTTACCTTCCTCCTGTCCCGGTTTGCAGAAGCAAAGTACTTCTCCTGGCCCCTGATCTGTGAGTCCCCAATCAAAACGGTATTTTCCTCCTTCGTGCACAGGAAACAAAAGCGGTTGGAGGTCCTGACAGCGGCAACCGGGGTCTCAGGCTTCGGCTTCGCAGCCTTCTTGCCCGAGACCTTTCGATACCCGTCACCACCCGTAGACTCAGCCGCACTTACAGTACCCGACCCACCCCAACCGGCAGCTACATTCTTCGGTTTCTTTGGGCCATCAGTAGGCCCCTTCCCACCCTTTTTCTTTATTGGCCCCTTCCTACCCTTCTCTATCGGCCCCTTCTTTGCGCCCTCCCTTCCCTCCACCTTGCGTCGCGGTTCCGAGCATTCCACGTGGGTCGCTGGCGATTCCTGACACTGACTTTGCACCTCTACCCTTTCTCCGCGGTCTCGAGCTCTGTCCAGTCCACCGTTGGACTGTCTTTCCAGGACAGCTATCCTATCAGTAAGCTCCAGGGTGGAGGGCGCAGCCGCGTCAGGGACCGCCGCGCCTCTAACAGCCGATCTGGACGACTCGAGCCGCCGGACCCTCTCCTCTAGCTTCTCGTACAATTGCATGAGTTCGCAAAAGCGGCACATGCTGGAGTGGTTGATCTTCTCGAAGCAAGCTTCATGTGGAAAAGGGTTTCCACAGGAAAATAAATTTATGTTAAAATTTAAAGATATCATTCTGTTTGTATAAATAAAAATATTAATCCTTTAAAAGATATTATTCTGTTCATATAAATTAAAATATGATTCCGTTAAATTTTTAATATTGTATAGTGTCTCAATGCCAGTGCAAAGCTTGGCATCCTTTTTCTCTAACCCTAACGAAAACAGTGTTGTCACGTCTATAATCTTAAACAGAGATTCCTAAATTCTAAATGTTCTTTACGGCTAAAATAAATCACAAAGAAGTTAAGTGTAAAACTACGATTATACAGGTCGTCCGATAAGTGAGTGGCGATTCGGGAACAATTTATAAATAAAAGATAAAGGATATTAAAAATTTTATTAGAAGGAATTTTATTATTAGTAAACTTACAATTAATTCGATAATTAATTGTCATAGGGATCAACCTGATCGCCATTTACACGAACAGCAAGCTGTATGCGTCTCCATGTCCTGTCTGACATTTTTTGTAAAAGTTCTTTATCCTCATTGATGTCACTTAACACAACTTCTGCGATTTTTGTCAGATCAGATTCACTTTGATTTTCACGGCCATTAATCTGCATCTTGATGATTCCCCAGATGGTATTATCCGGGGTAGTCAAGTCCGGACTCCGCGGAGGCCAAGGTACAGGACCATACTTTCCGATCCATCTGCCAGGAAAATTTCTGTCTAGGAACTCACGCGCAGCGAAAGCGGTGTCCTGGAGCACCATCTTGCTGAAAAATAGGGTTGCGAATATTTGTATTTCTTAAAGCGGGTAGAAATCTGTTCTCCAACATGTCGATATAACTTCCTGAAGTAATTCGACCAGTGCACACAAATGGACCAATTAAAAAATGCGCTGATATTGCACACCATATCATGATTCGAGGGGGATACTGTTTTACTTGATCATAATAATGAGGATTTTCTTTCGACCAGAAAAACGAAAATTTGCTTTTGCCATCGCCATAAAGGGCACATTCATCACTGAAGAACGTACGATCTCTCTCGGCTTTACTTGGAAAAGCTTCAAGAATTTGTTGACAAGCATTAACTCTGACAATTTTATCTTGTGGCGATAAAAACTGAACGGAGGTTGGGCGGAAAGCTTTAAAATGCAAGTCTTTTTTCATCAAATCATGCAGTGTTGATTTCGGAACATTTAATGCAGATGCACGCCTACGAATACTTTTGGTTGGCGATTGTCGAATTGACACTTGAACATCATCATCCCAATCTTGCTCTTGCTTTGGGCGATCACGGCGTTTTTTATCAATTATCATCCCAGTTGTGAATAATTTGTGTTCCCATTTTCTAATAATTTCGCCCTTTGGCGGCACATCATTAAATCTTTGTTCAAACCTTTCGCGTACTACCTTCATGCAATGCTTGGTTTTTCCAGATTCATGCCACCATGTTGCTGCTAATATCCGTGCTTCATATGTGTAGGGACTTTGATCACAAATTTTATCAACACGTGCGTCTACCTCAGCCATTGCAACGCCAATAATTAGAAATAATAAAATAAAACAATGAAAAACCAGAACAAACAGAAATAAACATGAATTACTGCAAAATTAAAAATTTGAATTTCATGTGAAGCTAGCTTAATTGAAAAAAGCATAGACATTTATTAGATATCAAAGATATTAGTACACTATGCTAACTGACATAGAATCGTCACTCACTTATCGGACGACCTTGTATATATTCTCTTGCTAATATCGAATTATATAAATTCTTTTGCTAATATCACTATTTGAGTAGGATTTTGCAAGTTTAATAATCTTTCCTGTAAAACGTGGCACCATGGGAAATTCTCCAGGGAAGAGTGGAAACGGAGTCCCGCCTCGGCCTTCGGGCAGGCAGTAGGAGTGAGTGTTTCGCCCTTGGGCCAGCCGGTTCGGCTGGGCCTCTTAGCTTTTTGATGTAGGCATTTGTTTCGTTTTACATTTCTCTAAACAAGTGTTGTGTAAAGGATTTGATTTTTTAATAACTGTGCATTATAAAAGAAATCCAGTAGTTTAAAAGTGATTTCCCCCCCCTTGTGAAATAAAAGACTGACAAAGGAAAAACTCTTAATTTATATCCTTCAACGAGAGAAAAACATTCCCTTCCCTCAACAGACTGAGGGAGAGAGAAAGGGAGAGGACACAATTGGGCAAAGGGTATAAAGTGTTGTCCCGGAATCTCGCAGTCAGATTAATTAAACGGTATAAACTTCCTTGTTGGTGCGAGGAAGCGACATACTGAGAATACTTTAAACAGTGGGAGATGGTGTAACGAAGCATAACACCACCATCTCTCCTTCCCGACACTACACCTCGCACACTCAGCCTTCAGTTTCTGCGGTCCAGTCATTGTAACTTATTTTTTTTAACTCCGAATACACTGAATAAGATAAAGCGTTCAAGCAATGAAAACTATCGAAAACGTTCTGACCAGTAGGGCCTACATAAAAAAGGAGGGGGGGGGATGAATTATTCATGCGCAAGCGCATCAGCCTACCTCCAATGACGTTCATCCCATCCAGAAGACTATACCTCTCACTGCTGCCGCACCAACCAAAGGTCTCCCCAGGGCCGGACAGTCCCAAACGTGTCGCAGCTACCAACTGACAAACACTCGCGACGCAGGCGTCACGGATTTCCCGCCAGGAGCGACAGCGAGATGCAGCCCCTTACTAGTCTTACTAGTCACTCACAAGCGGCCAGACTCTTAGAATCCAATGTTCAAGGGATATCCCACCAGACCCAGCAGCTACACCCCAGACTTTCCGCTGGCCTAGCAGTCAGCTGGGCAGTAAAGCTCTCTCACCTAAGAGCAGTACAGCCAAGCACCATCAATTGGTCACCAAAGAACGGTCGCAGGGGGCTGGTCAGGCATTACGCGTTAGGAATGGGCTTAACGGGGCACTAGCCACACTCCATTCATCGTGCCCCTACGCCTGGGACCCCTTCATCCCAGTCTCTCACGAACTACGAGCGTTAAATGGTGTTATTTATAGAGGTTCCAAAGCCTCTCTTCCCACGCATGAAGTAGCAGTAGGGTCCTTATAGTAAAAGTCGAGAAAAAGACTTCATATTAAAAGTAAAGTTTTTTTTTCAGTCAGTCAGAGGAGAGCATCCTTAACCTAAGCTAAAAGGACAGAGTAGGGATGGGATGGGTTCTAGTAACCCACGGGACAGGATTGTACAACAGACTTTACCCGCCCTGCCGAAAGAGAAAGAGAGAACTTAAAGGAACTGGCAGCCAATTTCTCTAGAATCCCACGACTCGGGATTATATATATTCTCCTGCTAATATCGAATTATATAAATTCTTTTGCTAATATCACTATTTGATATTATATCCTCTGCGGAGTAGAGAGAGAGAGAGAGAGAGAGAGAGAGAGAGGAAGAGAGAGAGAGAGAGGAGAGAGACACTAACTATACATTTACTCTTAAAATAGCGAAAGAAAATTAATAATAAAAACATGAGCAAATTTAGCCCTTAATGCAACATGACAGAGAGAGCAATTTATTAATTCATTATGTAAAGGATGGAGAAGAAGCGGAACCCCATTAAAGGGGTGGGGGAATCAAGTTAGTCCAACAACAGATGTCAGATGTCAGAATGAATTTTTAAGTGCAGCAATCAAAACTTCCTAAACATTTTTCAATTTAGATTTTGGGCTAACTTTCTTCCAAACTAGAGAATTAATGGAGTTGTGTGAAGTATGCCCCAATAATAATAATAATCTATACTATAATAAGAGAGTTGTCCGTCTGTCTGTCTGTCCGTCTGTCCGTCACACTTTCAGAAATTGAGAAAAAATTGTGAGAAAAAAATTCAGAAATTGTAAAAAAAATTCAGAAATTGTATTACGGGCGGCAATGTGAAGCTCAAGATTTTCATGACTGTGTTCTTTTCTGTAGTTTAGCAATGGGGGAAGGGTGGGGGTGGGGTAATGGGGGATGGGTGGGGTAATGGGAGGGGTGGGGTAATGGGGAGGGGTGGGGTAATGGGGAGGGGTGGGGGTAATGGGGGAGGGGGTTAGCCCCCAAGTGGTATGAATGGGGGTGAGGAGGTTTTGGGAGATACCAGATTCAGAAATGTTGACACAATGTGAAGCTCAAAATTTTCACGGCTGGGTTCTTTTTTTGTAGTTTAGCCTGTCTAACCGTCAGCGAAGCGGCGGGAACTGTACTAGTAATAATAGTAATAATAATAATAAATAATAATAATATAATCTGATTATTTTATCTGCAAACATCATTTTTACGTTAGTATAAAAAGAATTCCAGATGAGTATATAGAGTATATATTTTTTCTGTTTCAAAAAAATCTGAATACGCACCAAAAACCCACACTTACCCCCTCTATCCACTACCCCACGCAAGAACGTAGTATCAAATCCACTATCTTAGTTGATTTTGTGGGCAGAGGGGTGGAATACCCATCATATGAAGTAATGAGTCATACCTGCAGCAATTTCTATTCATCTCAAAAATAATAAGATCATTCAGAGAACATCACACTGTACATCTGACACCAATAAAAGGATGCAATTTTGTCATACACTAACGTTTATCATTTATTCATTTCTTATTTTAACCTCGAGAAAAGAGAGTATTTACCCACGAACTAATATATATATATACAGGGTGTCCCATAAGTTCGGTCTCATAGGAAAATTTATTTTAAATTAAATTTACAAAAGTAATACGTTAAAACTAAAACAAATGTTCAAAATGATGTCTTGTTTTGGAACTTTTTTTTTTGTTGCAGGTAGAATAACAGGCAATGGCTAATATGGAAGTGTGTTACACTCGTGAGAAAAAGGCGGACACCCTGCGTGTGTGTGTGTGTAAAAGAGAGAGAGAGAGGTGACGTCACTCATCATGTGCCCGCGTGACTGGCGTCCGTGCTTGCAACATGCAATATTGCATCATGAAGCACTTCAACATTGCGAGGACAAACTTACATTACGTCATGAGGGTAACTCGAACAGATACGCGGAGAAAATAAGCAAACGAAAACCAGGAAATATCAGGGGGAATAATGCGTAACCAAGGCAATGGTACCCTCTAAATTTTAGTCTACCTCTTCCATTTATTTATCCACTTATATCCACTTAACCTCACCGAAACTAATTAGCGACGGAGATTGCGCTGGGTTCCCACGACGTTACTTCGTTCCTTCCAAGTACTTTCGTTTGCAATGATTAGGTACCACTATTTTTTTTATGCAGAAAGGAGGGGCCAAGGGCGAATGCCCACAAAAATGCCCAAAGGGCATTGAGAAAGAAGAGAGCCAAAATCAAGATGCCTGGACACTCTGCGTTTAAAAGATTGAAGATCATAGCCACGGATAATGATGGACTGAGGAAGATTGTTTGAGAGAATTTCTAATTTTGGTTATGAACGGCGATTCCCAACCTGTGGTAAGCGGACGTCTTTTAGGTGGTCGTCAAGAGGGGTTTTAATACGCAACTTCGTAATTAATAATAATTACTTTAATGATAATGTATTTAAAGAGTAATAATAGGCTAAAAAATATAACATTTTCCGCGTGTGTGGAACGACAAAACTGCTCGCTCATGAGCACTGTGTGACCCCCCACCCCGGCCCCCTATTTTATAGCTGGTGTAAATACCAAACTGGTTATTGACAAAAATACCTTTCTGTCCTATTTATTGGCACACAACTTTGCGAGTCATTATTGGGATATAATCTGTAGGATTTGGGATAAATTGGGCAAAAAACTTATCCTCTCAGTTGTTCAGTAAACTCAACGACAAAAGACAAACAAAACAAAAACGATAGATAAATAGATAAATTTATAATGAGAGGAGAGGTAAACATTAAATTATTTTTATAAAGGTAATACAACAGTGTGTGTATACTGTATATATATATATATATATATGCCTCGGTGGTGTAATGGATAGAATAGCTGACTACGAATCCATCAGCCAGGATCTGATTCCCGGAGATAGCGAGCGGCGCGCAGCTCACCCAGCTCTTCATTCTTCCACACACAAAAAAACTGGTTGGTAGATAAATGGGTACCCTGGGTAGGCTAGTTGTTAAGACGCTAGACTGGCGCTCAGAAGGTCGTGAGATCGAGTCCGGGCGAGGACTTTGTAATTTCTGACCACCCGTGGTGGGTCGCGGTTCGGATTCCACGTTAAGCTTAGGTATAGGGTGAGGAAACAAGCTTGACCTTCGTCAGAATTAACAATTCGGGCAGAAGCAAAACCAAGGTATATATATATATATATATATATATATATATACAGGGTGGGTGGAAAGTAGCTCCCTATTTTGGATTGGTAAAAAAATACGTATATTATCCATTTATTTCAGAAGAAATAATATGAAAAGGTAGGCATACATGGTAGGTTTTCTCTAAAATTCAATGTGGGCTCCAACTCTTTCCACCAGCTTCTGGAGCCGCCCAGGAATGGCGTCCACTGACTTTAGCAGGAACTCCGGCGGGATGGAGGACATGACTTCCCGAATTCGGTCCTCCAGTTCTTCCAATGTCCTCGGTTTGGTGCGGTAGACTTCTTCCTTTACCCACCCCCAAAGAAAGAAGTCGCACGGTGTCAAGTCGGGGCTCCTGGCTGGCCATTGATGTGGACCACGACGACCCATCCAACGCCCAGGAAGTGGGCATCCAGCCACTCACGGACAACAAGAGCGAAGTGCGGAGGGGCGCCATCTTGCATAAATATCAGATCGTCGATGTTCTCCCATGTGCTGACAACCGGCCAGACCTCGTTTCGCAACATAGCAAGGTACCGCTCAGCATTCATGGTGTTGCGCAGAAGGAACGGGCCCACAACCTGATCTGAGGTCATACCACACCACACCGTTACACTGAACCGATTCTGCCGTTTTTCAGCGGTAACCATGGGATCCTCTCCTGCCCAGTAGTGGCAATTGTGGCGGTTGACAAAGCCCGACGTGGAACACCGCCTCGTCGCTCCAGAGGATGTTGCGGAAGAGATGGGGCCAGTCTTCATGCCAAGCCAGCATGATTTCCCCGAACTCCATGCGAATGTCGCAGTCCTCGTCCGAGAGAGATTGGCAGTAATGCGGCTTCCACGCACGCCAGTTCAGCTCCTTCTTCAGCACAGTTCGCACTGAGTAGCGGGAGAGTCCACTTTCCCGAGCTGCCTGGCGAGTTGACTTTCGTGGAGTCCGTGCGAACATTTCCTGAACTGCCTGCACCGTCTCCTGGGCCCTGGATGTCGAAGGGCGACCACATCTTCGAACATCTGCCACAGACCCCGTGGTCATGAGCTTCGAGTGGCAGTTCTTGATTGTTTTCAGGTCCACTTGGGCACGTGGTCCGTGAATGGCCCGCCACCATCTTTGAACTCGAACGACAGATTGCCAAACTTCGTACCGTGCCGCCAACTGGGCACGCTCCTGCAGTGTTAAACGCTCAGCCATGTTACCCTTCAATCTGAAATGAAAAAAAAAAATGAACGTTACAATTGTACCACTTTAGAGAACACAAAGAGAACACTTTAGAGAAAAAAAGATTACCGTTACAATTGTACCACTTTAGAGAACACACCATAACAATATAACAATACAATCACAATTTATACATAATTTATATGTAATTTAAATTAGGGAGCTACTTTCCGCCCACCCTGTATATATATATATATATATATATATATATGAAAATTATTTCACGAAGGTAACACGTGAAAAATATTTATGATGAATAAAACCACGAAGGAAAGGAAACACAAAATGGTGCTCAAGCGCTTTCGTCTAATGACATCCTCAGGAACACTGAAGTACATAAAAGGTTAAGCCTATATATAGGTTACAGAAAGAAAAAAAAAATAAATAAATACATACATACACACACACATACACATATATATATATATATACATACATATCTATATATACAAATACATACATACATACATACATACATATATATACAATAAACAGAGAAGTAAAAATAATAAAAAAAAAATTAAAAATTAAAACCTTAAAGGATTACCAGTGAGGCGTACAGATTTGTAAGGAAAAATATCGATTTTTAGCACAAGATCAAATGGATTATAAAAATACAAATTTATACTGGAACTCTGCCGGGTTTTAACACAATGCTGCCTATGGTCAGGTTTCGATATATATAAAAAAAAAAAAAAAATGCAAATTAAAAGTTAATCGATTTTTAGCACAAGATCAAATGGATTATAAAAATACAAATTTATACTGGAACTCTGTCCGGGTTTTAACACAATGCTGCCTATGGTCAGGTTTCGATATATATGAAAAAATAAAATGCAAATTAAAAGTTAATAAAGTAGAAGACAAGTTTACCAAAGATTTAATGTTTTACACTTCTTATCTAAATCTGTTTTAAAGGAATTCAACATAACAGGATCGAGTTGAAAAAGACCTTGCTTATGTTGAAGTTATTTGAAAGTTGGATAATGGCAGACTCAAGAATATTTCTATTACAATGTTGCTAATGAATAAAACTGAAGCATTATTCCAATCAATACAGTGGGCTAACTCTGACAAATGGACAAAAAGGCACTGGACAACTGTCCTGTTCTAACGGAATATTGATGCTGTTTTATACGTGTGTGCAAATCCTTTCCCGTCTGACCTATGTAAAAGGAATCACATTGTTTACAACCAATTTTATAGATAATGCCTGAATTATTGGTAGGGCTATTTTTTACTATGATATTTTTCACAATATTGTTATATGAAAATACTACATTAATATCCAAAAGTTTAAGTACATTAGCAATGCCTAAAAAGCCCGGGAAAAATGGAAGTACTAAAATATTTTTTGACAAAGTACGAGTGTTAATATTGACACGATAGAAAGTTCGTTTTGCCTTGTTGAGACAAGATTCCATAAACGCAGATGGATAACACAAATCACTTCCAATACCGTTGATTTTTTCCAATTCGGCATCGATGTATTCCGGACTGGCGATCCTAAGGGCGCGGAGAAACATTGATGAAAATATGGCCTTCTTAGTGGGGGTATCATGTCCCGAGTAAAAGTGTACGTACGACAAATTGTTTGTCGTTTTCCGATAGATACTAAACTTAAAACCTGGGCTTTCCCTATGTACCCGCACATCCAAAAATGGGATTGAATTGTCTTGCTCAACTTCTAAAGTAAACTTAATGGAGGGGACTTGATCATTTAACTGAAGGAGGAAGCTATCCAGGTCACGATTCATGGGCCAGATACACAAAATATCGTCGACGTACCGCAACCAAGGGATGCCAACCCCAGGATTCTCGGAATATAGGTAATTTCGAAAAACTCCATATAAATATTGGAGAGGAGGGGCGATAAGGGGTTGCCCATAGCCATCCCAAAAACTTGTTGATAATACTCGTTATTGAAAGTGAATTTACAGTCTTTGATGCAAAGCTTAATGAGTTCCAAAACAATGTGTGAAGGTAGTGGCAGGTCATACTTATGTAATTCTTGGGAGAGAAAGTCAAGCATATCGTCAATCGGCACTTTTGTAAACAATGAACAAACATCAAAACTAATCAATTTATCGTTAGTTTCAGTACGTGCATTATTCAATTTTTCCGTAAGATCCATGGAATTTTTTACATGTGAATCAGAGATAGTTCCGAGAATGGGGGACAAGACTTTGACAAGCCATTTGGAGAGTTTATAAGTAATAGAGCCCACCGAGCTAATAATAGGGCGCATAGGGTTACCAGGTTTGTGGGTTTTAATAAGACCGTAAAGGTAGGGCAGAGCAGGTGAAGTGGACATGAAAAGCGGAATTAAGTTCTTATGATCTTTGAGAAGGCGTTTCAAGCCACTATTAAATGATTTGATGACGTCATCCTGCGGGTTCTTCCTAAGTTTGGTGTATGTGGCGGGGTCCTGGAGAAGCTCGTTCATCTTTCCGATGTAGTCCACTTTGTCCATAATAACTATGGTGTTAGCCTTGTCTGCTTTAGTAATATGGAGCTCCCCATCTTTTTTTAATTGTGAGAGGCTATTGCGAAAACGTTTAGGAAAGTTATCTTCGTAATTACCATTCGCCGCAGTATAAACGAGGCCTTTAACTATGTTAAACAAATACTGAGGGAGATTACACTGTTTTTCAAAACACGCGAGACTGTAACAAATTTGTAAAGCCGAAGGTTTTTTAACAATAAAAAAGGACATACCATATCCAAGGGCACTTTTTGCATCGTCACTAATGTTTTTCGAAGAAAGGTTCAAAACACACTTTGAGCTTGCTTTTTTACTCCACTGACTATCTCGAATGAGACTTTTAATTTTTCGATCCAAAATGTTACGAAGTGAAGTAGTTCTCCGACGCAACTCGTTGTAAATTTCATTAAACAAAGGTTGGATCCACGGTTGGGGAATAACGGTTACAAAATTATGTTTGGCGATGTTTAAATTTTTGAAGGCGGACCACTCATTTTGTCTGGTGACTTCAATATGTTTCTTTAAAATTAATCTGCTGAAGTTGTTGAACGGATGGTCGTCAACTTGTCTGAGGCGAATCGGAAGCAGGGATTTGGGAAGAACTTGCTCCTCCAGACACTTAGTAAGAAACTTCCGTCGGATACGAATTGCATGCCCCTTCATTAATGTAGAAGAAAACACGGACACAAACGGAGACAAGAGAGGGAACAGCAAGCTCAAAGTGTGTTTTGAACCTTTCTTCGAAAAACATTAGTGACGATGCAAAAAGTGCCCTTGGATATGGTATGTCCTTTTTTATTGTTAAAAAACCTTCGGCTTTACAAATTTGTTACAGTCTCGCGTGTTTTGAAAAACAGTGTAATCTCCCTCAGTATTTGTTTAACATAGTTAAAGGCCTCGTTTATAGTGCGGCGAATGGTAATTACGAAGATAACTTTCCTAAACGTTTTCGCAATAGCCTCTCACAATTAAAAAAAGATGGGGAGCTCCATATTACTAAAGCAGACAAGGCTAACACCATAGTTATTATGGACAAAGTGGACTACATCGGAAAGATGAACGAGCTTCTCCAGGACCCCGCCACATACACCAAACTTAGGAAGAACCCGCAGGATGACGTCATCAAATCATTTAATAGTGGCTTGAAACGCCTTCTCAAAGATCATAAAACTTAATTCCGCTTTTCATGTCCACTTCACCTGCTCTGCCCTACCTTTACGGTCTTATTAAAACCCACAAACCTGGTAACTCTATGCGCCCTATTATTAGCTCGGTGGGCTCTATTACTTATAAACTCTCCAAATGGCTTGTCAAAGTCTTGTCCCCCATTCTCGGAACTATCTCTGATTCACATGTAAAAAATTCCATGGATCTTACGGAAAAATTGAATAATGCACGTACTGAAACTAACGATAAATTGATTAGTTTTGATGTTTGTTCATTGTTTACAAAAGTGCCGATTGACGATATGCTTGACTTTCTCTCCCAAGAATTACATAAGTATGACCTGCCACTACCTTCACACATTGTTTTGGAACTCATTAAGCTTTGCATCAAAGACTGTAAATTCACTTTCAATAACGAGTATTATCAACAAGTTTTTGGGATGGCTATGGGCAACCCATTATCGCCCCTCCTCTCCAATATTTATATGGAGTTTTTCGAAATTACCTATATTCCGAGAATCCTGGGGGTTGGCATCCCTTGGTTGCGGTACGTCGACGATATTTTGTGTATCTGGCCCATGAATCGTGACCTGGATAGCTTCCTCCTTCAGTTAAATGATCAAGTCCCCTCCATTAAGTTTACTTTAGAAGTTGAGCAAGACAATTCAATCCCATTTTTGGATGTGCGGGTACATAGGGAAAGCCCAGGTTTTAAGTTTAGTATCTATCGGAAAACGACAAACAATTTGTCGTACGTACACTTTTACTCGGGACATGATACCCCCACTAAGAAGGCCATATTTTCATCAATGTTTCTCCGCGCCCTTAGGATCGCCAGTCCGGAATACATCGATGCCGAATTGGAAAAAATCAACGGTATTGGAAGTGATTTGTGTTATCCATCTGCGTTTATGGAATCTTGTCTCAACAAGGCAAAACGAACTTTCTATCGTGTCAATATTAACACTCGTACTTTGTCAAAAAATATTTTAGTACTTCCATTTTTCCCGGGCTTTTTAGGCATTGCTAATGTACTTAAACTTTTGGATATTAATGTAGTATTTTCATATAACAATATTGTGAAAAATATCATAGTAAAAAATAGCCCTACCAATAATTCAGGCATTATCTATAAAATTGGTTGTAAACAATGTGATTCCTTTTACATAGGTCAGACGGGAAAGGATTTGCACACACGTATAAAACAGCATCAATATTCCGTTAGAACAGGACAGTTGTCCAGTGCCCTTTTTGTCCATTTGTCAGAGTTAGCCCACTGTATTGATTGGAATAATGCTTCAGTTTTATTCCATTCAAGCAACATTGTTAATAGAAATATTCTTGAGTCTGCCAGTATCCAACTTTCAAATAACTTCAACATAAGCAAAGGTCTTTTTCAACTCGATCCTGTTATGTTGAATTCCTTTAAAACAGATTTAGATAAGAAGTGTAAAACATTAAATCTTTGGTAAACTTGTCTTCTACTTTATTAACTTTTAATTTGCATTTTATTTTTTTATATATATCGAAACCTGACCATAGGCAGCATTGTGTTAAAACCCGGACAGAGTTCCAGTATAAATTTGTATTTTTATAATCCATTTGATCTTGTGCTAAAAATCGATTAACTTTTAATTTGCATTTTTTTTTTTTTTTATATATATCGAAACCTGACCATAGGCAGCATTGTGTTAAAACCCGGCAGAGTTCCAGTATAAATTTGTATTTTTATAATCCATTTGATCTTGTGCTAAAAATCGATATTTTTCCTTACAAATCTGTACGCCTCACTGGTAATCCTTTAAGGTTTTAATTTTTAATTTTTTTTTTATTATTTTTACTTCTCTGTTTATTGTATATATATGTATTGTATGTATGTATGTATGTATGTATTTATATATAGATATGTATGTATATATATATATGTGTATGTGTGTGTGTGTATGTATGTTATTTTTATTTTTTTTTTTTCTTTCTGTAACCTATATATAGGCTTAACCTTTTTATGTACTTCAGTGTTCCTGAGGATGTCATTAGACGAAAGCGCTTGAGCACCATTTTGTGTTTCCTTTCCTTCGTGGTTTTATTCATCATATATATATATATATATATATATATATATATAATACAGTAGCGATGCTGGTTCTTAAAATATGGTGACTGCAAAATTTCCCATATAATATTTTACATTATAATGGAAAATTTCAAATCGTAAATATATATCCTGCCTAAAATACGTAATAGCAATAACTGCTAACCTATCGTCATTTTCCCTTGAACAGAATAAACTCCTCATCTTCATTTTCAAAGCAAATTCCTCACTTACGCTTCAAAGTATTGATCATTTATTTTCCAAATCGGTTACAATTATTTCTCTTTCAATTGATATTCGAGCTAAAGTAGAAAGTCTGTTATGAGTTCACTGCGCTTCGTCGTCAGTGAGTCTTTAGGCTGTCGAGTGTTGGAAAAACTTTGCTCGCACGAAATGGTGGTTACAGGACTGGTCAAACTAAGTTGTATAAACTTCACAGTTTCATGAAATGCCGCATTCTGGTGAAGCTCATAAATTATTTTCAGTATTTCTTTCCATGACATTTGCGCAGTTGGAAAGAAACGGTATTTTTAATTAAGAGCTATGATATTTACGAGATTCGTATACTTTGACTGAAATAGTTCAATTAATTGCGATGAAATAGTGGTAGTTTTGTACGTAGAAAACATGCTTAGAAAACACACTCGTATCTACTTCAGAAGCTCGAAAAAGGAAAATGCTTAAGTCCATTGGAAACGTTATTTTAGTGCTATAAACATTGAATCAATGATAGAAAAATAAATTATTTTCACATTTTCCACGTTTCCTCTCATTCGCTTGTTAGGGGGAGGAGGAACCTCATTTAATTTAACAAAAGTCAATGTTTAAAGGTTCACAATTGCAAAAATCTTCATTCAATTTTTTTTTATTTCAAGTCAACAAAATCATGTATTTTACGATTATCAAATTCAGTACCAAACTGCCTACATGGGAGAACATCAAAGAGTTTGACAGCATTGTCTAATGGCTCTCCGAAACAAAATACAAAAGATACAGGAAAAATCTTCCATTTGTACAATAAGGTTCGCAGACAATTTTCATCCCAAGAACCTCTGCATCATTCAAAATGTCTTCTAGAGTTTCTCATAACGACTCTTTTCGCCTATTTATGGCAGAAATTGTTCTAGATTCGTGGCACCCTCTTGTTTCCCATAAATTTGGAATGCTTATTTTAAAATTCATGAATAGTTTCTTTGGTTCAGTAGAAGAGGAAGCAAATTTGTTAAATGTTCTCAAACAAGAAAAGAATAATTTTACACCAATACATTCTCTGCCTCTTTACTAATAACCTCGGGAGGCCTTTTCCTCAGGAGTGTAACTCGCTTCCATATTAGCCATTGCGTGTTATTTTACCCGCAACAAAAAAAAAGGTCCCAAAACAAGACATCACTTTAAACATCTGTTTTAGTTCTAATGTATTACGTTTGCAAATTCAATATAAAATAGATTTTCTTATGAGACCGGACTTATGGGACACCCTGTATATATATATATATATATATATATATATGGGCTACGTCATGGCCGATGTCATAACACCGCTTCCCGGAGATTAGCGAAGTTAAGCGACATTGGGTCTGGGCAGTAGTTGGATGGGAGACCGTCCTCCACGCCCAGATTATGTAGCGACCCGTGGTTTGGATTCCACGTAAAGCTGTAGGTTAAATGTGTGTGTTATATATATATATATATATACACACACACACACACACACAAATTGATACACCCCGTTCGTACTTTCGTTCTTATAATGTTCGGCCAAAATATTATGTTTAATTATAATATATTTCAGTATCTGATTTTCACTATTAATTTGTTCAATCTGAAACTGTTGAATAAAATTAAAAGAGAAAAATTGAAACCAAAAGAAATGTATACGAAATTAGATGTTCGGAAGAAGGACGTAACTCCTCTTACATATACTCCACCTCAGAGCACTTCACCACAAGTATAAATCGACCACCAAAGTTCACGAACATTTGAAAAAAAAAAGAAAAAAAAAGAAAACCAGGATAACACCACTTTAAAGAATTTTCTATTATCATCATCATTATAATAATGATGATAATAATGATGATAATAATAATAATAATAAATTAATTAATTAATTAATTCTTGGAAAGTTTTAAAAGCGTTCTGTTTTGTGCTAAAACGTATTATTTTTAATTGAAAACCTTTGAGTTTGAAATAACTGAATTAATTAGGATTCAAAAAAATAATTATTTTTTACTGTAAATCCCAAGTAAAAAAATAAAACAATTTTTGTTTAATTAAAGAAAAATTAATGAACACTTTTAATTTTATATTCAACTCCAATTAATTAATTAATTCTCGTTCTCACGAGAATTCATTTTTCTATGCTGCATATAGGACAAGGAGTAATTAGGTAAAGTTGCCAATGGCAACCAATGACAACTTTATCCTGATCAAAATAGAATATTTTATTATTTTTATGTACAGGGTGTCCCGTAAGTCTGGACCCATAGGGATTTATAATATATTTTTTTATTATGTTGCAGGTAAACCATGTCACTGACTAGAGAGGAGAGAGTTCAAGTTATTTTGCTGGTCGGGACCCGCAGTCACCGGGAAGTGGCCGAAGAATTCAACAATATGCATCCAGACCGCGCACCAATCACACACAGATGTGTTGGCAAGTTGATAGCCAAATTTAAGGAAACTGGATCCGTAGCTGACAAGCCTCGCAGAGGACCTTCAAGGACTGTTACGGAAGACGAAACCAGTACCAATGTGTTGGCTAGCTTCGCTGTCAGTCCCAAGAAGTCACTTCGACGCATGTCCAGCGAAACTGGGACTATTTTGTAATTTTATTAATTTTGCCCTATGGGTCCAGACTTACGGGACACCCTGTAGATTTCTGACTAATTATTTATTACTAGTACAGTTCCCGTCGCTTCGCTGACGGTTAGACAGGCTAAACTACAGAAAAGAACGCAACCGTGAAAATTTTGAGCTTCACATTGTGTCAACATTTCTGAATCTGGTATCTCCCAAAACCTCCTCACCCCCATTCATGCAACTTGGGGGCTAACCCCTCCCCCATTACCCCCACCCTTCCCCCATTACTGCCCGGGATAAATTTCACAAACAGACAGACAGACAGGCTAAACTACAGAAAAGAACACAGTCATGAAAATCTTGAGCTTCACATTTCCGCCCGTAATACAATTTCTGAATTTTTTTCTCACAATTTCTGAAAGTGTGACGGACAGACGGACGGACGGACGGACTCTCTTATTATAATATAGATTATTACGTTTTTGTGTCACGACTACAGCCTTAACTTCTCATCAGATCTTCATGAAACTTGGTGGGAACTTTTTTTTTTTGTCACATGAACAAAAATTGGTAGATCTTATAAGTTTTTTACCGCTAAGTTCAAAAATTACCTCAAAATTTGTCTGTTACCCACCAACCAATATTGAGTGAATCGAAAGTAAAATTTGGACTAATTTATAGACATAATAGCAATATCAAAGTAGAAAATGCATATTGAACTCGCCTAAAATGCAGCTACTGATGATTTACGCTCGTATTTCGCCTCTGGGACATCCTTTGGCAATGTCCAGCAGTAGTCAGCTGGTATCGCTTCTCCATCGTGGATATTTGTTGATGAAAGCGTTCCCCATGCTCTTCACTAACATCAACCAAGTTTGTTGGGAAGAAGTCGAGATACGAGTCAAGAAAATTAATTTTCAATGACATGTTGCACCCCATGATTTTTTAGGCCTTGAGAAGTTCTTCAACAAGTGACTCGTAATTTTCGGCCTCGAAGTTTTCGAGGAAATTTGTGGTCACTACTTTAAATGTTTTCCAAGCTGCTCCTTTAACTTTACTTAAAGTTTCATCAAACGCGGTCTCTCATGATTTCTCTAATTTGCGGGCTCACAAATATCAATTCTTTGATTTTGACCTCGCTGATCCTCGGAAATTTCTGTTTCAAGTAGAGAAACCCACTGTCATTTTGATCCATAACCTTAACAAAAAATTTTCATTAAACCACTTTTAATATGTAGTGGTGCAAAAAACTTTTGGGGGGATTAACCAGAGGTGGACTGGTGACAATTTTATGTCCTGGAATCAACGCTTGTCGAGGTGGCCATTGTTTCTTTGAGTAATGGCTTTCCCTTGCTCGGTGTCCCATTCACAGAGGAAACAACAGAGGAAACAACCAAGGAGAAGTGCAATCACTTTCGAGTCTCCACAGATATGCCAAGAGTATTTATCATATTAGATATGTTTCACAAGCAGGTGCATATTGTCGTATGATTCCTTCATATGAACGGCATGTGCTATTGGAACTGAAGGGTATTTATTTCCATTATGGAGTAACACAGCTGTCAAACTCAGCTTCGAGGAATCAATAAATAGGCGTCATTCGTTTGAATCATGTTGTTGGCCAAGAGTTTCCATGAGTGTGTCCACATTATTACAGTATACTAAATTGCCTTCTTGAGAAAAAAAGGGTTGAAAGTCTCTTTGACGCTTGCGGTAAAAAGATATTTAGTGCCTTTTTCTAGAAGATTCCAACCTTTCAATCTGGAAGCCAAAAGTTCAGATTGATCTTTTTGACAGTTTCAGATCACGGACAAGATCGCTCAGGTCTGCTTGAAATATTAAGCGAGGCTCTGTCGATGAACAAGATGGTTCAAACATTGGATCAACATCGTCCATCAGTAAACAATGTTGAGCTTCGTCATTACATTGTACATCAATTTCGCTTTCATCATCTAAACTCCACGTTTCCGGTGGCTTTGGTACTGGCAAATGTTTATTATGTAAAACAGGCCTTATGACTGATGGTAAATTTGGGTATTGTACCGTATGTTTAGATTTTGAAGTAATGCCTGGTATATTTGTTAAGCAGAAATAACAATCCATGAAATGGTCTTTCGGCTCTCTCCATATCATCAGAACAGCAAACGTCATTTGACGAGACCCATTTAGCCAACCTGTCAGAAGTCTTAAACACGTAATACACCATATATGAGGTGCCCACGTCTTGTCTTGATCCCCTATCTTGCAACCAAAATAAAGTTCGTATGCTTCAGAAAGAGAGTGTATATCCCTTCCAGGAAAGATCACGAGAAAAGGAAACGCCAAGAATGTCAAGAGGAAGGATTGAATTGTGTATTGTTGAAGGTGAGGGGACAGTCGTGTGGAAGATTATGGCTAGTAGAGATAGTAGGAAGATCAGAGGTCAGGTGTACCATGGCTGTCCCACGGGAATCATGGAGTGACTGTTGAGAGGGACGCTTTGTGAAGCGGATGGAGAAGTGAAGAATGGAATCATCGACAAAGGAGTGGATACGACAGGAAGTGCGACTTAAAAGATCATTGATAAATAAAATGAAAAGAGTGAGTGGCAGGACAGAGCCCTGAGGAACACCACTATTAATAGCTTTAGGAGAAGAACAGTGGCCATCTACAACCGTAGCTATAGATCGGACAGAAAGGAATTCAAATATGAAGGAACAGACAGAAGGATAGAAACCGAAAGATGACAGTTTAGAAATTAGAGATTTGTGCTAGACTCTATCAAAAACTTTTGATATGTTTAGCGCAATAGCAAAAGTTTCACCGAAATCCCGAAAGGAGGATGACCAAGAGTCAGAGAAATATGAAAGATCTCTAGTAGAGCGTCCCTTGCGGAACCCATATTGACGATCTGAGAGAAAAGTGTGAGAAGAGAGTTGTTTAAGAATCTTCCTATTAAGGATAGATTAAAAAACTTTAGAAAGGCAAGAAATCAAAGCAATAGGACAATAGTTGGAGTGTTGAGAGCGGTCACCCTTCTTTGGGACAGGCTGAATGAAAGTGAACTTCCAGCAGAAAGGAAGAGTACCACATGAAAGGCAAAGACGAAAGAATTTGCCTAAGCAGGGTGTCAGCACAAAAGTACAGCTCTTGTGAAAAACAGGATGGACACCATCAGGACCGCACCTTTCTAGAGTTGAGCCCAGATAGGACAGAAAAAACATCTTTGGGAAAGATTCTAATTTCAGACAATTAAGTCAGAGGGAGGAGATAGAGGAACACCACCGGATTCGTCCAGGGTTGAGTTGGAGGCGAAAGTTTGAGCGAAGAGTTCAGCTTTGTCAGAAGAAGAGATGACAACTGAGCCATCGGAATGGAAAAAGTAGGTAAAGAAGTAGTAGTTGTTGGAGAGGTTCTTGGCTAGGTGCCAGAAAGACCATCATCAACAGGTTATATTTTGCCGTGTAGATTGAAGGCAGAATTTTGAAAATGTCGCAGGAGCCAAGCGTTCAAAGATAGTTAACCAGAAAGATCACATATTATATATATATATATATATATATATATATATATATATATATATATATATATATATATATATGATACACACAGACCGTGCATGGAACAAGGAACTCTTCTGGGATAATTAAATCCACTATAGTCCGAATAAGTAAGGTAAATGACAAATACCATAGTTTTTCTTTTTCATGATGCAAGCCCGACGTGGGCAACGGGTCTCTCGCAAAGAGGTCCCATAAATATAGCTTCCCTCACCAGCTATCTGCAAAGCAGACAGGATCCAGCTTTGGGACATGGATCTAGGGTTTAAAGCAGCCTAGCCCCACTACATTTAGAACCTCAGTATAAGTAAAAGACTCGTTGCATTCACGTCGGATTGAATAAATCAAAGAAAAAGGGGTAACTATTATATGTTTAGCCAAAACCAAAACTTAAACCTCAACTGGCAGGTTTAAGTTTAGGTTTTGGCTAAAAATATAATAGTTACCCCTTTTTCTTTGATTTATTCAATCCGACGTGAATGCAACGAGTCTTTTACTTATATTGAGGTTCTAAATGTAGTGGGGCTAGGCTGCTTTAAACCCTAGATCCATGTCCCAAAGCTGGATCCTGTCTGCTTTGCAGATAGCTGGTGAGGGAAGCTATATTTATGGGACCTCTTTGCGAGAGACCCGTTGCCCACGTCGGGCTTGCATCATGAAAAAGAAAAACTATGGTATTTGTCATTTACCATTACTTATTCGGACTATAGTGGATTTAATTATCCCAGAAGAGTTCCTTGTTCCATGCACGGTCTGTGTGTATCATAAAAAACTCAGGAAACCATTCTGAGTTCATTCCCATATATATATATATATATATATATATATATATATATATATATATATATATACCGTTAAAAAGGTCTAAAAATGTCATATAAAACAGAATTACTTAAAACAAAATTTAATTTTCTAAAAGCTTTATAATAAAGAAACTTTAAATTCATATAAAATATGAAATACTCACTAGAGATCTTTGAGCTTTATATCAGTCTGTAGACAATCATCTCCCCTATACATGGTATAAAATGCATGTATATTAGGGTGTGTCAATTTTGGGGGTGAAATGACTAAAATGAAAATCATGTGATTTGGTAGCAATTTAATGTAATCATTTGGCACACAAAATATCCTTGCTTCAAAAACAATAAAAAAAACTCCTACCTACATCAATTTTAATTCAAAAATTCCTTTTTTCCGTAAATTCGTAACAAAATAACAAATGTGCGCAAACATCCTATCAACATTTAAAGTGGCAATAAGATATCATTCAGAGTCTTTATTTGAAAGTAACCAATGCAGTCATGTCCTTTTTGCTGCGGTTCCTTGACATCAGCATTCGGCTTGCTACTTGCGCTTTGATGTAGCCTTCTCGCCTCTCGTAACTGTAAACTTGACTAGCTGCTTCTGTGACCATTTTCACACATCCATCCACACTCAGTGTGAGAAGGCCACTTTGGCACTTGCATTGGGGCCTCTTTAAGTTGTGTTAAATCTTTGTTTGTTATACATGTTGTCAGTGGTGGCTCGAAAACTTCCGCACTCAAGTTAACTAATTCTGACAATTTCGTGGCATTGACGTTTATCGGAGGTACCTTCCTTGTCTGAACAGAGCAGTCTCCCAGCTGGTCATCATCTAGTGATGTTTCTCTAAGCTTTAGAATGATTTCCACAGCCTCAGTTCGCTCTTTGGTACATTGGCTGCAGAGTATTGCTTGCAAAACTGCCTCTGGCCTAGCATACCAAGCGGACCTTCTCACCACAGGTAACACGATGTCCACCACTACTTTCCTTTGGGTTCTCAGTAGCTGTAATTGAAACAAGATGTGGTTGGGCCCCTCCATCCACATTGGATTAAGTTTTACATTGAACCAGTGAGGAAGATAAAACCCAATAATAAATTCAACAATCAACATCAAATTCTGTAGCATTTTGCCCTTCAGTGCATGTTTGGAAACCCAAATGCTGCAGAAACGATTCGCTGTAGTTAACCAACGACTGTGACTTACGGGTCCAATCTCCAAGAGAGCCAGATTTTGAGGCAACTTTCCTGATCTGATTGCTTGAGCAATACGATAAGCATAAGATTGATCCGTGCTGAGGTCTTTGATAACTTCTTCAGACAACACTGGAAGGGGAGGGCCTACTTCGACCTTTGGAAATTTTGTATTTATTTCTAATTCTGTTGCCATCCAGTGTTCACCGCAGTTGTCTCCACCAACGGCCTGCAGTGAACTGTCAAGTCTTCTTTCTTGAAGCCAACATATTATTTGATCAGCAATTGCCTCTGCATGTTTCTTGCCTTCTACTTCTGCTTCAGGAACAAAGTGAAACAAATAGCAGCCACCAGGTTCGGAGCACACAGAGTAGTGTTCTTCTTTGATGAGACCGGGAAACTTTCTGTCCATTCCTTCTACCTCTAGGAGAACTTTTGTGTCATCTCTTCTTCCATCAAACATAAGGCGAGAGAGACCTTCCTCCTTCAAATCTTTTTCATGCTGATCAGATATTTCCTTCATTATTTTTTCTTGTGCTCTTCTTATCTTATGATCTATCACTCAGGATGTATCCTCTCGGCTGATGAGGCCTGCATCTATCCAAGCGGCAGTGGCAATCTCGGCAGTGGCAATCTCTGCAGTCTCTCGTAGCCCCGTGTGGTGGTGAATACTGGCAAGGGCAATGTTTGAGATGTCTTTAGTGTTGTATTTCATTCTCTTCGGTGAAGGTTCAGATGGCATTTTGGAGCTATCATCTGATGTTGCTTCTTTCTGTTCATCTGAAGAGGTTTCAAAGAAGTGAGAAACCTCTTGATAGAGCTCTTCATCTCTTTGGGTGGCTTCTTCACTCTTCATTTTCTTCCTTTCTTCCCTCTCTCGGATTTTCTCTTTTTTCTTAGCAATAACAATCTGTTTTTTGATTTCTGAATAATCTGCCGAACCAATCTGCATACTTCCTTGGCCTCCTGCCTTTGTTCTCTGCGCCTTTATGAAAGCCAGCTCCAAAACAGGGATCTTCTTCTCACGAGGACACCGATAATTAATCAATGTGAGGGTGAGGTTCTCTTCTACATGAGGGAGAACAATTGGCTTCAGAACACAACTCTATGGGACACTGGCAGTTAAAAATGTCAGAAGAGTATCAAGTGTGTGCAGAAATTTATTTTTCTTTGCTAGTTTTCCTTTACCAAGTGATGTCTCAACTGCTTTGTGGCACAGCTTTGTTAATTTTAGCTCAATAGTTCTGTTCTAATTGAGTACAGGTGGTTTGAATAACACATTAGCTTTTTTCCACTGATGCAGAAGAGGGGGAATCATGTCCCTTTTGAGCTCTTTCTCTGTGTAGTTCCTTCTATCCTTTGTATTTTGTTCACGAAGGAGTAACCCTAGTCTCAGCATGTCTCGCACTGTTGGTATTTCTGATACGGGAAGCTCCTTGCCTGTACTGACTAACAGGCTCAAGTGGCATGACGACTGACCTCTTGTCTTCAATTTTGGCATCTTAGGAATATCTGAAAAGAAAGAAAAACATTTAAGTATTTTATATCAATTACGATGTTTCAAAGTTTAGTCATTCGATGTTCTAAAATTCAATAAATAATTGTAATAATCAATAATCCATACTTACAGTTAAACTGTAGTATTCGTCTAGTAGAATAACTATGAAGTAGGTACAAGAGCAATAACAGCAAACCACCGTCTATGACATCTAAGAGGCAACTGAGGACTGAGAGTGAGGGACAGTTCTATTCATGTTGTGACTTGTACATTGTACAACAACTATATGACCTTAAAAACATTCCATATGCGATCAGTGGGATAATTCTGTGACAGATGAATAGTTAATCAATTTATGTCCTATTATTTAGTAAAAAGAGTCAATTTCTGAAACTTTAAGGTAAAATTGATGTAGGTAAGGGTTATTTTATTTAATTTTGGTTGGCCAATTTCAAGTTTTGACATGAAAAGACTATATTTTCACTACCAAAATTGATTTGAAAAAGGTTGACAAAATTGACACACCCTAATGTATATACCTTACGTATTTATTTATTTTTTTAAATTTTGAAGAACAATGTTCGTAGGAATCTGGTTTTAGGCATTTTGTAGGCATAAATTAAAATGTGCGAGAAAATTCCCTCGCAGAGACCAGCTTTTTTTATATACCGTATTAAAGACCAGAAAAATCTTTCTCAAATTACATACGTTTTAATCTCGGGGTTAAAATACCCTACTAACATTATCCGAAAGAAAGTGTCCCAAAAATGTCTTGTTTTCAACACCCGATAACACCCTACCTACAGTGAGTAGGTGAGTACTGTAGGAAATTTATATTGAACAATAAAAATTGCCTTATCTCCATGTTGTTGTTGTTGTTGTTGTTTAGCCGATCAGCCCACCCTGATCGAGCAAGCCGGCGGCACGCGGGTAACCGATCGCCCTCTCCGGAGTGGACCAGAGGTTCAGCGCACTAGTGATGTTGTGTTGTGTTCTATGTTGTGCTAGAGCGGTACAGCGTGTCATAATGTGTTCAACTGTTTGTGGTGTGTCCTGGCACAGGTGGCAGGTATCGTCTGTGGAGTTGTCTAGTCTGTGTTTATATGTCCGTAAGTTGGGGTGATGTCCACATCGGAATCGTGCTAAGTTAACTCGATCCGATCTGCTCAGGCTGATCTCTGACCTGTTGATGGGTGGCGGCTTCGCACCTAGGACCGCATTCGGACCGAGTCGTGTCAGTGCTTTGTGGGTTAGGTGTGTGTGTATGTGTTTTCTGTACTGTGTGATGTCTGGGGCGTGGTGAATGGAGTATTTGGTTATGTCTCTCTGGTGTTACCTTAATGGTGCGAGGTGTTGGTGCATGTAGTGGCAAGGGTGTTGTTGGTTAGTTGTCGCTCCTGCCATGAATTGTGTTCCCCTCATGTCTAAATGTTCCCTAACTTTCAGTATTTTTGTTTCTGTGTGCAGGTGTTCTATTGGTGTTGTTTGAGTGCATCCTGTAATGATACGAAGTGCGTTGTTTTGTATTGTTTGTAAGGTGTTTGTGTGTGTTTGTTTGAGATAATGGGTGCCCAGCATGGGCTAGCATAGTCCATAACAGCGAATATATTGTTTGTATATGAGTGATGTTGTTTCCTGCTGGTGTCCAAAGTTTGTGCCTGTTAGTACCCTAAGCGTGTTAAGTCTTGACGTACATTTGTTTTTAATGTCCTGAATGTGGTTTGCAAAAGATAATGATGTGTTGTATGTGACCCCAAGTATTTTCGTCCTGTGAGTGTGTGGAATGTTGGTGTTATTTAGTGTAAGCTGTGGAGTTACCTGGTGTTCTTTTGTGCTGCTCGTAAGCAAGGTGATGGTTGATTTTGCGGGTGCTACTTTGAGTCTATTGTGCGTGAGCCAGTCTTGTATACTGTTTATGTATGTTTGTAGGTTATTTGTAGCGGTGTCGATGTTGTTGTGGGTGGATATTAGAGTGATGTCATCTGCAATGTGTGCCAAATTTCATGACGTTCTGTTCAATAATTTTTATTCTGTAACTTCAAACTTACGTAAATGGAGGTGCTGAAAGGGGGGAGTTCGCAGAAATATTTCACAAGAATTAGACGGCAACAATGTCAATATTTTTATACAAATCTGTTAACATATTTGTCTATCACTATCATGTGTCGTCTAAAATCGAGTTCGACATGGCAATACATAAATTTGTTTATGTCACGGAGTACGAACGTGTGCAGTAAATTAGAAAAATTTATATATATATTACTTATATATATATATATATATATATATATATACAAAAGTAAAAATTCAGCATAGTTTATGTAATTATTTAAACCTCAAGTTTTCGGATTTTGGTTAACAATACAATAGTTACCCTTTTTCGATGTTGTAAATTCAATTGGACGCAAATACAGCAACTTTTTTTCATAAACTGAGGTTCTGTCTGCAACAGAAACAGTGATGCAATTTGTAAAGCAATACAATTTTACTTTAATGTAACTGTAATGCAATTTTTTAGGTAAACTAAAAAATAATTTACGCAACACTTATAAGAAAGGTGCACCTGATATTTTATTTTAATCGAGATATTACCAATGTTATACTGTATATATTTTTTTAAAAAATCTACGGAGAATTTACGAACAGTTCAAACTTGTTTTTTAAATTAAGTTGATGAAGTGATTCTAATTAAAGCTTTTGATACCTCGGAACAGTAAATATATAAAAAATCTTGAAACATTTCTAATGTTGAAAAAAAAATCTGAATTAATTTTGAATCTTTTCAAAGAATTACTTTTATATTCTGAAATATCATACGTTTTCATTGAACCTGAAATTTAGGAATTACGCAGGGTGATCCAAAAGTCCCTATTTTGCTGAAACCATTATATTTCTACAGGCCATAAATGATGATGGATGTACAAGAACGTGTGATGGTAGTGACACTACGTATCCAAGGGAAGAAGTGCGAAGAAATTCGAGAAAAATGCGAAAGAAGATTTCACAAACCAGGACCTACAGACAAAGCAATTCGCGAACTGGTCAATAAATTTAAAAGAACAAGATCTGGACGTTCAGGTACCTCTCAAGAAAATGTCGAATTGGTAAGAGATGCCTTTGAAACAAATCCTAGAATGTCAATTCGCACAGCATCACGTTAACTGAACATACCAAAAGCGACTGTTCTAAGGATTTTAAAATCAACATTAAAAAAGAATTTAAGTTATCATATTCAAGTGCTACACGAGTTATACGAAGAGGATTATCCAAGACGAGCCGCCATATGCACAGAATTGAATGAAAAAATTCATATCGAAAACTTATTAAACCACATTTTCTTCAGCGATGAGGCGACATTCCACACATGCAGAAAGGTTAATCGAAATAATTGCCGTATCTGGGCTTGTGAAAAACCAGCCGAGTTCTACGAATGGGAGAGAGATTCTCTAAAGTTAATGTCTGGTCGGGTATGACAAGGTCAAAGATTTATGGATCTTTTTTCTTTGCAGAAGCTACGGTAACAGGGCCAATATATCTTGACATGCTTCAGCAGTTTCTTGAACCCCAGCTTCGTTCAGATGGCATTCTCGACACTGTTGTCTTTCAACAGATGGAGCTCCATGTCACTATGCAAACATCGTTCGGGTGTACCTTGATGAGCCCTTACCAAATCGCTGGATTGGACGTGGTGGAAACAGGCCCTGGGCAGCACGATCTCCGGATTTAACATCATTACACTTGTTTGCGTGGGGCTTTATAAAATCTGAGGTTTACAAAACGAGAATTACAGACTTGCTGAACCCGCATTGTCGCGGCAGTCGCTAAAATAACCCCAGAGATGCTAGAGAATGTGTTCCGCAATGCAGTGGACAGATTTGAGATTTGCAGACACTGATGGTGCTCACGTCGAATCTTAGACCTAAGAAAGGCCCCAAAAATATAGTTTCCCTCACCAGCTATCTGCAAAGCAGATAGGATCCAGCTTTGGGACAGGATCTACGGTTTAAAGCATCCCAACCCAACTATATTCAGAACCTCACTATAAGCAAAGGCTCGTTGCATTCACGTCGAATTGAATACATCAAAGAAAAAGGAGTAACTATTGTACTTTTAGTCAAAAACCAAAACTTAAACCTCAACTGGCAAAATTGAACGTTCACTTTTCAAGGCACATAACATGTAACGTATATATATATATATATATATATACACGTGTGTGTGTGTGTGGTGTGTGTATTGTCAGAATGCAAGTTGTTTCATATAAACAACGGTTCTGGTGACGCCCGGCAGTGCAGAGACTCAGTTGAGTCGTGGGTTCGAATCCCAATGCCACCTAGAGTTGGGCGGTTGTCTTTGCTGTGTCTAACCTTTGGGGATAAAGAGAGCGGAGCAAAAATCTTTACCATCTTTGCATCTCACAAAAACAATTTTAAAAATAGATTTTGGGGAATGCCATTAGATGTCTTTTAGGCTAATGCAACATTAATGACAGATCGAGGCTCACGAGGAGCGAGGGGCATAGATCAACTTTTTCTACGACAAGTACGGGAGATAAGGAGAGGAGAGTGGAAATATTCAACATTTTCGCTTCAGCAAAAATAACTTTTAAGCTATACTGCTGCTATAGTTTAGCGCTATTTTGCTCAACTTATTCTTTAACGCATTGTAGCATTAAAAAAAACGATCGAGGGTGAGGGGTGCGCTTTGCGCACCCCTGGAAGGGCGAGCAAAGTGAGCCCCCTCTAGTTATTATTATTATTATGGTAAAAATTATTTTATGTTAAAAACGTGTCGCATCTGTCTTTCTCTGGAATGAAGAGAAGTGGGAAAAGGGTTCTCGTGGCAATAAATCTTCGCCACTTCATGAATAATTTCGGTCAAATTTCGGACGGTTACCCCACTTCTCTATAAAGTGAGGTATTTGCGAGGACCGCATAAAGTAAACCCTATTTTCCTTTTATATACGCGTGTATATATATTCTGTATATATTGTGTTTCGCTTCGTGTTTTCGAGCGATGGTTCAGGATCGACCTACAGCATCCCGCCTCATTCGCGGGATATGGTGGAGAGAATTGGTTTCCACTCTCCTCCTGCCCTCGTAGCCAGCTACGAATGGCTGGTCTGGGACTTTGCGTAAGAACCTGTCCATTTGTTTTTGGATAGGTTAGTGTGCTGGAAGTGGTTCCTCAGTTTTTTCGGCGGTTTGCTGAAAAGTTTTGGGCCACGTATTCTGAGGGTGTTTTCCATCTTGGTTTTCATACAGAGAGGGAAGGGGAAAATGCGGTAGAAGTAATAAAGGAAAAAAAATACTTCTATCGTTTTGCGAAGGTGAAAGCTGCTCTTCAGGAAGGAAAATAATGAACTAACCGATGACTTTAAAAAATATGAGATACTCTGAACTCAAAATAAATCAGTTTTCAGTACCCCAAAAAGTAACAAAGTGGTACCTGACAGAAATACTTGAAAACTCTTGATCTTGATTTCGGATCTCTCCTTGTCCTTCTATGGGGGGACATTTGTGCGGGCGTTCGACCTTGATTTTTCCTTCCTGCGTAAAAACTTTGAATTACGAGGTAAGCGTATAACGGATATAACTCATTTTGATTTTATTACAGAAGATATAGCGCGAGCTATGGAACAAATGAAATTACATTCAGCTGTCTCTATACATATATAAAGGAGGGGAAAGGTCTCAAGCAAAGAACATAGACCAGTGTCACTGACATCCAATCTCACCAAAATATTTAAAAGAATAGTTAGAGAGAAAATCTACGAAAATCTTATTGGAGGCATATGAAAACTCAATGAGAACCAGCACAGATTCCGATCAGGATGATCGTGCTATCACAATTAAAAAGCAGTATAACAATATCAAGGATGTACTTGAAAGCAATGAAAACTACAATGCAATATACACGGAATTTGCCAAAGCATTCGACAAATGTGATCATAGTTCAATACCCCACGGGCAAAGTGAGAAAATGGATCCACAACTTTCTTAGAGAACGTCAGCAAGTCCAAAGGTAAATTCAAGGTAAATCATCATCATCATCAGAATCGGAGGTCCGCAGCTGAGTACCGCAAGGAACAGTATTGGCCCCAATCCTATTCATTATCATACTAACAGACAGTGTCAGTGAAGTAACCAACAGCAGTATAGTAACATCCTTTGCCGATGATACAAAAATTAGCAGAAAAATTAGAAATGCTGAAGTGGTAAAAACCCTACAGACGGATACAAACAGGGCCGGATTAAGCATTGTTAGGGCCGGTGTCACTAGAAAAACACAATTCTTTACCTGATGCATCATACATGAGTAATGTGATCAGCTGGCTGGGATCGATCAACAGAAAACGAAACAAAAACAAAGATGTGATTACAGAAAATGTATACTTTGTTCACATAAATGGGATACTAAACTAGGTTTTGTAGAAGCGGAATCTAGAATTTTTTTTTCTTCCTCACGGTAGACCAATTATTTCAACGGTCTATTATAGCGTTTACAGAGTTTCTTGGGGCCGGTCAGCATCTGGGGCCGGGGGCAAATGCTCCCTTTGCCCCCATTATAATCTGCTACTGGATACAAACAGAATGTACAGATGATCAGAAGACAAAAATATGAAATTTAACGCCGAGAAGTTTCAGCTCTTAAGATATGCAAGAAATGAGAAGCTAAAACGGAATGCATATTATGCCCCAGACAGATATGAAATTCAGAGAAGCACGAAAGCAAAAGACTTTGGTGTCATAATGACTGATGATGCCAAATTTGAAACAAAAAATAAGCTAGCGATAAAGAAAGCAAAAAGAAATACTGGACAGTTAATAAAAACCTTTAAAAGAAGGGACAAGAAAGTAATGATTCTCCTGCTGAAAACACTGATCATACTAAACTCGAATACTGCTCAGTCTTGACATCCCCATAAAAAAAAATAGAAGAAATTAATAAATTAGAAGTAGTCCAGGGGAATTTCACAGGCAATACTGATGGCTGCAAAGAACTCAACTTCTTGGAAAGACTTCGTAAATTAATTTTATATTCGCTGGAGAGAGTTACAAGGAGTTACAAGGAAAAGAAGTACCTCAAAAGGCCTTGCGGCCCATACCGAGGAGGTACCAATGGTAACGGGTGCCACGGAAAATTTTCTACACACTCAAATAGTGTGCAAAATTTGGTCTAACCTTTTCTTGAACTGATCCACAGAGGAACTGTTCACAACTTCCGAAGGTAACCTGTTCCATGTGTCACAGATCTTATACGTAAAGTAATTCCCACACACACTAGTCCTAAACCGTTTCAAATCCAACTTCCAACCATTGTTGCGAGTTGGGTTATCATTTAAACTAAACATACTTCTAAAATCGACATCGTTGAACCCACGTAAGAGCTTGAAAACATCGATCAGTTGACCGCGCAGCCTCCGAGTTTCCAGCGAAAACAAGTTCAGGGCACGTAACCGTCGATTGTAGTCCATATGCCTAACGGAAGGGATTAATTTTGTGGCCCTCGCCTGCACTCGCTCCAGCCTCTCAATATCTTTCCTGAGGGTGGGCGACCAGAATTGCACAGCATACTCCAGGTGCGGCCGAACAAGGGAATTGTACAGTGAGAGCACAATCTCCTTGTTCCGAAACTGAAATTGCCTCCTGATATAACCCAATAGTTTCTGGGCTTTCTTTTCCACCTCTACGCACTGTTTCGTAAACTTAAGGTCGCTGCTAATTAGCACACCCAAGTCCTTTTCTAAATCAGTCACCTCGATATTACTACCCAACATCGAGTAGTCCGACTTGGGATTGGCGTAGCCAATGTGCATCACTTTGCATTTACCCAAGTTAAACGGCATTTGCCATTTTTCGGACCACTCTCCTATCCTACCTAGGTCCGCACGCAGTTCCTCGATCGCTTCGGGCGTCCCAACATTGGCCCCAAGCTTGGTGTCATCAGCGAATTTGGCGATCCGACTGACGATGCCACCGTCTATATCATTTATGTAAATGATAAACAACAGTGGCCCCAAAACAGAACCCTGAGGAACCCCACTAGTGACCGAGGCCCAACCCGAACTGGCCCCTTTAATTACAACCCTCTGCCGCCTATTCTTCAGCCAGTTTTCAATCCACCTACCTACTTCCCCACCGATACCCAGCGCGCGGACTTTCGCTATTAGCCGGCGGTGAGGTACCTTATCAAAGGCTTTCTGAAAGTCGAGATAAAGTATATCAATCGCCCTACTCTTATCGTCCTCACTCAACATGACGTGGAAAAACTCGAGCAAGTTGGTGAGACACGACCTATGCCGTCTAAACCCATGTTGGGAGTCCCCAAGCAGCTTGTAGGAATTCAAATGGTCAACGATCCTATCCGCTATTATCCCCTCTAACAATTTACCTACAACTGAAGTGAGACTAATGGGACAATAGTTCCCTGGACTTTCGTGATCCCCTTTCTTAAAGATAGGGGTCACGTTGGCTTCCCTCCAGTCACCAGGCACCTGGCCCGTCTCCAACGATTTGTTGAAGACTGTAGCCAGGTGGGGAGCCACCTGGTCGCGCACCTCCCGCAACACTCTGGGGAGAAACTGGTCTGGCCCAGGAGCCTTAAACGCGCTCAGTTTGTCTATTCTATCGGCAACGACTGTCGCGATACATCGAACACTATCCAGGCCAGCACCTTCGTGCCTCACACCTGGCTCGGGGATGACGCGGGTATCCTCCCTGGTGAACACTCCCGCAAAGTACTCATTAAGCACATTAGCGATGTCCGCGTCGGAGGTCCGCAGAACGCCGCTTCGGTCCTTTAACCTTCTAATGGGCTTTCTACTATTAACATAACTGAAGAACTCCTTAGGGTTCCCCTTGCAGAGGCTTGCCACCCGTAGTTCTTCGTTACGTTTCGCTAGCCTAACCTTCGCCTTCACTTCCCTACACAGGTGGACATACGCTTCAGTGTTCTCATGGGAACGATTGGCCTTCGCCCTCCTATACGCTATTTTCCTATTTCGGATAGCCGAAGCGATGTCACGATTGCACCACTTAGGCTGCGTTGAAGCAGGGGTGACCGGTTTTGAGGGTATGGCAGCAGACTGCAGCACCATAAACTCGTCCCGGAATGCACTCCACACTCCCTCAACATCGCCACCGACCTCTAACCCCATCTCTCCTACGCTATCCCTGAGGCTAACAAAGTTCGCCCACCGGAGATCGAGCTTACTGCCTCTCGAGTTACTACGCTTCACCCGAGGGACGCACACAAGGAACCTAATAAGACCGTGATCACTCCCGCCCAACGATTCGTCAACGGTGAGGCCAGTGACGAGGTTGTCTTCGGTCGTGAATACTAAGTCTAGAACGCTTTCGCCTCGTTTAGGCTCGTTGACCCACTGAGTGAGGAAGTTCTCATCAGCAAAGTCAACTAGCCTCCTCCCTTCAGCATCAGCAGTCCTGTCTTCCCACTTTATGCCGCGACAGTTGAAGTCTCCTAAAACTACACACACCCTATCCCCTAGCAGGCTACTGAGTTCGGTGTACAGGGCTGTATCCTCCTCGAGGAGGAGATGCGGAGGTCTGTACACCAAGATTAACCTATAGCTCGTCCCTCCCATGTTCAGATCGACGCCAAGCAACTCCCGTTCCGACCGGAACTGGCAGTCAACCGGACTCAACGTGTCCCTGACGTATATTAGTACCCCACCCCCCTCCCCACGGGTGCGGCCTTTGCGAAACATTCTATACCCGGGAATTTCGAACTCCCCAACGTAGTCCCTACGATCAGTATGAATCCAGGACTCGGTGATAGCAACGATATCCTGGTATTCTGATGCTAAGAGCGCCCGTAGCTCGCAAAACTTGTTCCTGATCGACCTAGCATTAAAAAGCATTGCACGGAGGGAGCCTCCCCTATTCTGACCGCCCCCTAGCACGACCCGTTTCCCGAACAGCCAGGGCTGTCGGGAGTTGAAGAGCCCCTCACTAACGAGGGGACAACTTTCGCAGGAGCATGAGCCTCCTCCAACGTGGAAGGAGGGTCACCCACCTGTACCTGGACGCACCCTTCAGTTGAAGGTACGTCCGCCACCGGCTTCTTATCATAGAGAGAGAGAGAGAGAGAGAGAGAGAGAGAGAGAGAGAGAGAGAGAGAGAGAGAGAGAGAGAGAGACCATAATAATACATACGGAAAATAGAAAAACTGGTACCTTACCTCAAACCGAACCCGATAACCATCCAAACAACAGTGGAAAATAGGAAAGGTAGAATGTGTAGTGTTCCCAAACTGAAGGCCAGACAAGAAACATCCTCAACTTTGGTTGTCAGAGGGCCACGACTATTTAACCAGCTACCCAAAGACATCAGGAACATCAATGATGTCAAAGTTGAAGTCTTCAAAAAAAGAATGCCTGGCTGAGGATGGTACCAGATGAGCCGGGTGTGCCCGGCTATGCGCGATGGAGGTCGCAAGAAAGCAACTGTCTCCTCCTAATTCATTCTCACTCTTCCTTTCAATCCCCTCGAAAGAGGTTTTATATAAATATATTTGTCTTTTATTCTTGTAACTAATTTCTCATCAAGAGTTTATAAACTTCTTCAGCTAGCTATAAACACGCAGTCCATTTATCCAAGGATACAATTACCTCACTTCAACTTCAACTTCACCCGAATGAGATAAAGAGGCATCATGATATTTTCAGAAGTTAATAGCTTTACCTTCCGAGGTAAAACGAGGTAAAAAAGATTAATATATATATATATATATATTTATTTATTTTTAGTAGGGTTGTTTAACCTCCTTCGCAACACCTAAAGTCATATGACGGAGGGGACCTACAGCTTTACGTGGGATCCGAACCACGGGTCGCTACATAATCTGGACGCGGAGGATGGTCTGCCATCCAACTACTACCCAGACCCAATGTCGCTTAACTTCGCTGATCTCCGGGAAGCGGTGTTACGACATTGGCCACGACTTAGCCCTTATATATATATATATATATATATATATATATATATACATATACACAGGGTGTTCCATAAGTCCGGTCTCATAGGAAAATTTAATTTAAATTACATTTCCAAAAGTAATAGATTAGAACTAAAACAAATGTTCAAACTGATGTCTTGCTTTGGGACTTTGGGACTTTTTTTGGTTGCAAGTAGAATAACACGCAATGGCTAATATGGAAGTGAGTTACACTCGTGAGGAAAAGGCCTCAGGCGGAGACCTTTTCCTCACGAGTGTAACTCACTTCCATATTAGCCACTGCGTGTTTCTACCCGCAACAAAAAAAAAGGGTCCCAAAAAAAGACATCAATGTGAACATTTGTTTTAGTTCTAATCTATTACTGTACTTTTGTAAATTTAACTTAAAATAAATTTTCCTGAGATCAGACTTATGGGACACCCTGTATATACGAGAGAGACCGCACTTGTACGTCTATACCACCAAATTAATTGCTCCTATTTCGCTTCTATACAATATTTGAAGGTGTTGCAAAACGCATACCCATTATTATTGTCCAGGTTAATTTCGAGGAGAAAAGTGGGGGCGAGGCGGCGAAACCTTTATTTCTTAACCTCCGGCAAAACCCCCCCCGAATCCCACTTGTACCCCTCCATTCCTCATTCAGGTTTGGTTGGGAGAAGGCATGCGCGCGCGAAGCATCTTCTCTCTCTTTGATGCTTTTCCTTTTTTTATATATTCCGATTTACGTGCCTGTTCTAAGCATTCTTCCGTTTTGAATTCAGTTGCTTACAGGACGTCGACGAAGACGGTTGTGTCTCTGTGTCTCTGTCCGTTTGTCCAATCTTGCTCTATTATCATTATTAACATTTATACTTCGCGCGCTTTCTTCTTCTACATAAAAAAAAAAACAATAGAGAAACAAAAGTCATGTTTAGCGAAGTTATCCCGTGAATAAAACTTGTCGATAAAGTAAATAGGTTTTATCATCTTTTATTTTGAGCGGGTTTTATTCCTTATTCGCGTCGAGGTTTTGACTGGCGGTTTTAATTTTAAATTTTATTCTCCTCGTTTGAATTATTTTATCTCCCGTGACACTCTTCAGAGAAAAAAGTGGGGGCTCCTTGGGGGGCTGAAGCCCGGCTGCCCCACGGCTGCTCGGGCCCTGCGGCGTGGGTTTCTTCCTTATGAGCGCAGGCGGACGCGCTTTGAGAATAATGGCGTGGTGTGCGTGCGGGCGCGGGCGGCGGTCGAGTTCCCCGCTGCCGTGGGCGCCCCCAGACTTGTTCGAAGAACGGTGACGTCGTCCCCTATTGAACGCCCTGGATGCTCTGCATAACCCCGCAGTGGCGGGGCCTGATGTAGGAGCGGGAGGTGCGAGACGAAGCAGAGGTACGACTTCCGGAGGAAGCAGCGTTAGTACCTGTTATAGTACTTCCACCACCGATACCATCCTTCCCCAACTCGACCTCTTGACCCCGGATTACCTGACGGGGTCAAGACGAAACTCCACGGAAAGCACGAACGAACGGCAGGCACCGCGCCTCCTGATCGAGCACATCTCCCAGCTAGATTACCCTCAGGAGGAGGGACCACCCTGCGTGTTCTGCAGGGCGGACAAATGCACCCATACTCCCAGTACACTTTCGGCCCTAAGCAGAGGTAAAACTGCCATCCGTGGACGATGGGCATCGCGTAGAGAGAGTTAATGGGTATACTACAGTATTATAACGCATTACGAAATGAAAGTATTAAACGGGACTTATAGAAGTGTCATAAAGAACCCCTCAGGGAAACAAAACGGGTTTAAAAGCATTCTATACCGTAAAACGCGCAGCAGACACAAGATAGTAGAAATAGGTCTGAATATTAAGAATTTAAAGATTACGCAGTAGACGCAAAGTAGATTAAATGATTCCTGAAAAGCGGTTAGGTCTTCCGTAATGTAAAAAAAAGAGTCCCATTTTATAAAGGTTA